>CABFOV010005926.1:13106-24557 GCA_902141375.1 Timema poppense | reverse complement strand
ACTAGCCGTTAAGCCCGTAAAGAGTTAGGATCACGTACTATTTGTGAACTTGTCCTAACGTGTAGAGACAGCATCGAGATGGGGGAAAGTAGAGGGAGACTAGGTGGCTAAATAATATATTCTTCTAAATTAAGCATCTGTGATGATATCATGTAATTTGTTTCTTTAAAATAAACTTCAAATTGAAATGCGACGCTAAATAATAGTCCTATTTTTTTGAGCTGTGTACCTCTACCCCCACCATTAATTAATTAACCCCGAGATGATGCTCTACCGATACTGACTCCCGTGGATGGACGTCATCGTAAGAAGACAAGAAGTTAAAAACTGATGACAACGCTACCAGCTGACATGCACACCACCAGCGGACTAGATGACGGGTTACAGTAGGCTACCAAGTATTCACAATCACACCATGTAGGCTACCAAGTATACACAATCACACCACGTAGGCTACCAAGTATACACAATCACACCATGTAGGCTACCAAGTGTTCACAATCACACCACATAGGCTACCAAGTATACACAATCACACTGTGTACCAAGTGGTTATGTACAAAAATTTGGCTTAGTAAATTACATACCTCCATCATAGCCTTCAATAAGGAATTAAGTTTATTTATTGCATCCATATTTTTTCCAGGTTGTTTTTTAGGTTTTTCTTTTTCTTCATCTGATGACTCATTGTCATCATTGTGTTTTTCTAAACAATGGGATGATGTCGACACTTTACACACTTGGCTAACCACACACTGTGACTTAAAATGTGACCTGAAAGTAGGCAAAAAAGAAAGTATTGTATAATATTGTCATGGTGCTGTACTTAAAAATGCGAGCTTTGTTAAATAAATTAATCTCTCCATGGCAGAGTTGAAAACATAAAGTTTGTAGGCTTTTGCTTAAGTAGGTTGGATATCTTTACTTATAATATTAAAGTAACTACTGTCCAGCAAAGATTATACAATCAATGTAAGAGTGAAAGCATACATTTGGGAACAAAACTAATTTACTTCATTCAAGTCAAATTTACAGTCTATACAAAACATATTTATAAAGAAAAATGGTGTGTTGGGTGTTACCATACTTAAAAGTCAAACTGGGATAATATATAGTAGGCCTACTATAAGCTTTGTAATGACTCTTTTTTATCACAGTTTAATAAAACATGTTATTAGTATAGTATAACCAGGTCTGTGAAGACAGTATGGCAAACCTTCAACTCAATACTCGGACTCCTCTATTTATTTACTGTCCGACTCAGATTACGCTATTTTTCTGTATTACTTTAACTTCTTCATAAATGGTTGGAGTAAATTAATTAGCAATACAAATTTACTTCAGTAAAATGCTTTAATACAGATGAGTTTATGGGAAGCTTCTTTGACACTGTGAATATATATTTAAATAAATTTGTAAAGATCCAAATTACTAATTTTGGCATCGAATAATAAAAAAAGAGCTTTAGACTTCACAGCCTTAGTATAACAAACAATTAAAATACAGATACTGTATTCAAATAATACCAATATTAAGATTGTTTTTAAATTTTCGATAATTAGAGAATTAAAATGTATTCACCTAGGTTCAAGATTTGTTTTAAACAGGACAGAGAAGCAATTGTGCTTCAGTTGCAAGAGTTGGGTTTGCAACAGAAAAGGATGAAATGTGGGTCAATGTAGACGATTATTATGTGTTTATAAAAAAATATTCTATGGATGTAGTTTGAGGAGTACCATGTGCTTGCAAGTGAAGACACATGGCCTAAAGGGTTGAGGTTTTTTCCTCTCTCTCTTTCAAATCAATTTTCACTTAGTGAAATATGTGATAAAATAGGAATATTTTGTTTTGAAAAAAAAGGTGCTTAAATGTGTGATAGACCTAGTGTGTATAGTCCCTATATATGTATGTGTATATATATATATATATATATATTTATTTATTTTAGATGAAAATAGAGAATGTAATATGCTTAAATGGCATTAGTTTATATATATATATATATATACACACAGTAGCCCCATGGCTTCTTTGGTGCTGACTGACAGCTCCTAGCTGACTTCTGACAGTCAGCATTTAGGTATATATCTAAATTTTGACCGTCAGAAGTGACAGCTGCTAAACACATGTTTTTGCATATCATCTGGTTCGGCGTAGGGATACGTAATTTGGTCTGTAACTTTTTAAAGCTGTCAGTAAGCACCAAAGAAGCCATGGGGCTACTGTATATATAACTAATATGCTTAAATGGCATTAGTTATATATATAAAACTAATGCCATTTAAGCATATATATATATATATAACTAATGCCACAGGATGAAAACAGTTGATTCGTTAAGAAATTAGATGAAAATAGAGAATGTAATATTCTTAAATGGCATTAGTTTTATGTATATAACTATTGCCATTTAAGAATATTACATTCTCTATTTTCATCTAATTTCTTAACGAATCAACTGTTTTCATCCTGTGGCTGGATCAGTTAGGTAAAATGCCTCTATTTTCAACTATTCTCCCACCATACTTCTTTTAATTGCTTCCATTCTACTCTCACTTGCATGCTTCCTGTTATCTGCTCGAGCTCTCATCTCTTTCTTAGCCTCCCTTGCAGTCTTTTTCCTATATACTTCATTTCAAACATTTTCTTTGACGTCCTTTTCTTCTTCATCCTCATTACAATGCCTACACCATCTCAATCTTGCTTCATCTATTATCTCACGTACTCCCACTTTTTCCCAGATAACTTCATACCCTATCTTGTTTCTCCTCATTACAGATAGCATGCTCCTACATACTTTATTCCCAGGGCCTCCACTTTCCTTCTCTCGCTTACATTCAATGTCATTTCTTAACCACACAGCCTAAATGATAAATCCCCACCAAACTACTAAAGAACAATATTAGTGAAAATTATACTATTTTGAGATGTTATCTTTACTTGCTTGATTTTATTTATTTTAAAGAACAGTGATTTCATGAGCTATGATTGATCGTTAGTGGAAACTATTCAAAATAATATACAAGTGGTAAACCTTCGATACAATGTGTGTTTTTTTATGTTTAAAGAACATTGTTAACATTAACTTTAATTGCTCATTATTAGTGAAACTATAAAATATAATAGGGGGAGTATTGTTTGTACTACATTTGATAATTTATAGATACAATAATAAGTCTAGGCCTAATATTAAATAATATAAACATCAACAAGTATGATATGAATATTAAAATTGTATCATTAATGTAGCGATACTATTGCTCATTTTGATGTTATAGAGGGACCTTGTAAAACAGCAAAATAAAAAATTTTGTGTGGTTCTTCATTGTGATCGGCACTTATAACAGTTGAAGTCGTGTACATTCATTATAAGATGAACGCTATCCAATAATAATAATAATTATTATTATTATTAGCACCGCGTCTTACTACCCGTTCGGGTTATACGCACTTACGCTAATGTGTAATGGTAGGGTGATTGTGAGATGAAATGAAGGACCTACAGTTTAACGTGGAATCCGAACCACGGCGGAGCCCTGGGATTCCTCCCATTCACAAGATGTCTTGTCAGAAGTGAAAGAAGGGTTTGGTAATCAGATAAATCTTTGCCGGGACTGAGGATTGAACCCCGGCCGCCAGCACAGAAGTCCGACACCTTACCCCTAGACCACCAGGTCACCGTATGTATTAATACAAACAAAAAAGTTTTTTTATATGCCTCATATGAAAAATAAACAAATTAGGTAATGACATAGCTGACGCCCAGTATTTCAGGTTTAAGGTTCTATCACTAGAAAGATGTGAAACAAAAAATAACTGCTCTGGTAGCTTTTAGTAAAAAATTATATTTTAACTATAAAAGGCAAATTACCTTAGTAAAAATCGCAACGCCAACATTATGGTTATCTTTACTATTACCAAATCACTTTTATTAAAAAGTATCACTGGAAATTTTTACAATGATTAACAATAATTATTTCTACAGAAAATACATTTTGTTTATATTTGGATGCGAAACTACAACTATCACAGATTACATTACTCTAAATAATGAACGGAAAAAAACCATGGCTCTGTCTGAAATCTGAATAGTTTGTTCCCCAGTCCCCACGGACTTGTGCACCACTGATCAGGATAACACGAATTGTGCCAAGTGTAAACTGTCTTTTCTATGAATTGTGCACTGTAGTACTGCAAGCTTTATAATAATAACACTAAGTACATAGAGTGCATCATAGTTTTCGAACAGCAAAGTAGAGCTAGAGCCATCTGGTGGCTCATTCTGAAACATGCGTGTCCATGATAACAATATTGAATTTTAATAGTGTTTCGACAATGGTGACTTTTTTTAAGGCGTAAATTAATATTTATCATTTATCTTCCATAATTTTATGAACCTTGGAGTTTGTTCTACTGTCCCTGTAAATAATAAAATCAATTATATGCCGTTGATGTTATTTTACAATAATCATAATAAAAAAAATAGCATTATAATATGCTTTAGAGCAGGGGTTTCCAACTTGTAAGGGCTCGAGGGCCACAGTGGAAGCCTTAGGCATGATTGCGGGCCGCACTTTGATAATAGGCCAATTTTCGTATAACTCTGCAAATAGAACAGAAGTACCAGTATGAAATAATATGTATTGTTTTATTGAAACAAAGGCTTAATCATTTTATTTGCTTAAAACACTATTTTACAATTGCATAAAAGAGTGAAATTAAAAATAAACAAAAACTATTATACCAAAAGCAATTGAATTTCGAAGAAGAGCAACAATGTCAGTTTATTTGACTTAATATTTGACAAATGGCACCCAAAAAAAACTAATCCAAAGTCAAACTGAAATTAATAATATATTCAAAATAAAACTTAAAAAAGGACAATTTAGTGGGAGTATTGTGATCGATCAGCTGCCTCTACCAATGAACGAATGTCCACCTCCAGCTCTGTTGTTGCTAATCTCAAAAGATGCAGCAAGGAAGAATCTGCAAGTCGACTTCTGTACTGATTTTTAATGAATTTCATAGAAGAAAAAACACTTTCATATATGTACGTGCTCCCAAACATTGAAGTCATTTTTAGTCCAAATTGTCTTAAGTTTGGGTATCTTTCGCTGGATAGCAGTTTAAAAAAATGTGATCCCTTTTCTTGTCTGGTCTGTAGGAACGTATCGGCTTGTAGATCGCACAGTTCAAGTTGTAGGTGTGGTTCTTGTTCCTCGATTGTAACACCAAGAGGATTCATGTAAAGCTGTACACTGCTTTTCAGTGTTTCAGTTTCCTTGAATCGTGTGTTGAATTCTTCAATGATCTCTTGAATGTGTGAACTGAGATCTGAAAAATCTACATTTTCCTGATCTTTTGACGCCACTAATTGTAGACAGCAAGGGAAATGTGTCAACTCATTGTTTTCCAAAGAACGTTTGAAAATATTTAACTTATTTCGAAATCCATTTACAATTCCCACCATATCTGATACGACCTGGTTTCTTCCTTGAAGACTCAGGTTTAAGGTGTTAAGGTGATTTGTCATGTCTGTTAGGAAAGCTAACTGCTTTAAAAATTCTGGGCTTTGAATTTCTTCTTCTAGTTCTGTGGTATCAGACGAGACAAACTTATTAAGGAATTCAGGGATTTCCTTGCGAATAGCAAAAAACCGTTCAAGGCACTTTCCTGCACTCAGCCACCTTACATGGTTGTACAGCAGCAAGTCTCCATATTCTGCCTCAATTTCCAGCAAAAACTGCTTTAGTTGTCTATGCAAAAGGGCTCGATTTCCACCTCTTAACATATTAATAATTTTAACCACAAATTTAAAAACTTCCGTTTTCTTCATTGATTTCCCACATAACGCTCCCTGGTGAATAAGACAGTGGATCATAGGACACGTTACGCCATTTTCTTTTAGCAATCCCGTCAGACCTGTCTTCTCCCCTGTCATTGCTGGCGCTCCGTCTGTCACAATGGTTGAACATTTACTGAAGCCTCCAACTCTGTCGACAGTTTTTTTTAAAGCATCATAAATGTCCCTCCCTTTTGTTGTTCCTTGAAGAGAACAGACATCAAATAGCTCCTCTTTACTGCTGAAATCTTCGAAGGTGGTGCGTATAAATATTAATAGCTGACTGACATCTGACTGGTCAGTGCTTTCATCAAGGCATAGCGAGAAATGCATGCTTTCTTTAACCAATCTAATCAGCGATTTTTCTACTTGTTCTCCCATATCAATGACCCTTCTCTGTACAGTTTGGTTGGAAAGTGGCACTGATTCAAATTTCTCAGCCATTTTAGCATCTCCAAAAGCCTTTGCCATTTCCATAGCACACTTTTTAACCAGACTGCCTTCAGTGAAGGGTTTTTTCGCCTTTGCAAGTTCAAGCGACACCGCGTAGGAGGCGTACAGAGAAGATGACTGATTTTGTAAGACTTTAATAAACATACCTGTTTGCTGTCTTAATTTCTTTTTGAAGTCTGCAACTAGTGCGTGTCGAGCTTCTTCCTTATATGTTGCATACTTGTCCTCATGCATTGTTGAGTAGTGTCGTTTAACATTATACTCTTTTGGTACAGACACAATTTGCATGCATACCAAACACTGAAGCTTCCCACTGTTGTTAGTAATTAAATAGTCACTCTCCCAGCTTTCCTTGTAAATTCTGTTTTCATTTTCAATTTTGCGTTTCTTTGAGTTTCCGCTCATTTTTATTCACGTAAAAGACACAAGCAACGGTACACTTTACACTCAACACAAAACAAAGCCTTCAAAATGTAAAGTAACTTGTGAAACTTCACTACACGTCAAGCAAACGCGACTGAGCCAGAGTGGAGACGAGAGGAGTAGCCAGTGAGCATGTCAAACATATTTGCATATGTAGAGAAATGGTTAAATATATTATATTGCCCTAGTTAATTTACTTATATCTGTAAAGTATTATTCTCAAACAAATTTTAATGAAGATCTTTTAACTCGTAAATGAATTTCCTTTAGAGCGAGATTTTTCACACTAGAAAGAGAAATGTAATTGTTTAACATCATGTATATAGACAAATAATAAAACCATACTAGTTTTATTTAACATTATGTGAATGTTTTATTCTATTTTCGCAAAATATATAATACTTTCATTCAATATAAAAAGCTAGTTTAATTAATGGGCGCGATAAAGGGCAGGTCGTATGTGCCCCTTAGTAAAGTGCACAATAAGTGGTGCAATTGTACAGATAATTCAGACACCATCAACATTCACTTCTGGCCTTTAAGAGGACGCCATTGCAACTTAAAAGTGCACATGGTTTCCAAGGGCCCTTAGATGGACTGTTCAGACACGGCCCATAACATAGAAAGAGATAATAGATAAATGAAGGGCCCCACAGACGATTTGATCTGGCTGACGTAAGTTTTGTTGGGGTACACGACCTAATATTGCGCCTAGCCTGACCATCTCGTTTCATCTGTAGGTCCCTTTAGACTGGTACATCATGGTAAAGGAAGCTCCTCTTCATAGTGGATATAAATACAAATAAAATTATAAATGCAACACAAATGTACTATCAATTCTTGTACCTTGAAAATATTAAATTAGTAATGATATATTTTTTTTACTCTTTAATAATAGTAAGGGACATTTGAAAATAAGTATTGTCTCAGATTAAGGTTATTAGTTTTAAAATTTGCGGGCAGCAAGTTACTCGCGGATTATTCCATTCTCGCTCATAATTTCGCAAAGACCCGTCTTAAATCGGTTGAACTGTAAAACCTGAAATAAAACTAATAACTAATGAGAAGATTCAACTCTAGAGAAAAATCCAGTATGAAACTAAGTTTACGATATCTAGGGGAAAGGTGCCCATATTGGACCGGCTCCTAACTTAAGCCACCTCTTTATTATATACAAGGATGTATGAAAGTGCTGTCAGTCTTGTGTCAAATTAAAGTACTAAAGACGTGGCCCTAAGATGGCAAGTGCACCTTCACCAGTTGGGCCTACAAAGCCTGTGAAAATGGATTGCTAGTATTTTTATCATCTGATATAATATCTCGTAGCTGCTGACTAAAAAAATGTGCACATATAACATAGGTAAGAGCTATTTTAATACGTTTCTTATATTGTTGAAATATTTCTCTATATTTTTAGTCATGGGTCGTTTACAGTTATCTTTAAATGTTCGGTGGTGGTTGAATTTTTTAGTAAAATGGGGTTGTTTCCTAAATTGGACCATCACGGTTGCTTAAGTTGGACCGATCCAATTTAGGAAACCATGAATCCAAAATAGTCCCTAATCTTTTTTTTCGTCTAAACTTGTTGCAGGAAGATGTCAAAAAGAGGCAAATACGGACAGTGGAGTGAAGCAGGTTTAGCTTTGGCTGTGAATGCGGTTGGTTCAGCAAGCGTTGGACTGAATGAAGCAGCAAGAAGATTTGGTGTTCCAAAAGTGACATTGAAACGACACATTAGTGGTCAACACAAAGGACATGCCCTTGTTAAATCCTTCGGTCGACCACCTGTCTTCACCAAGGAAATGGAGGAAGAACTAGAGAAACACATTCTTAAGTTCGAAGAAAGAATGTTTGGACTAAGAGTAGAAGATGTGAGAAAGCTCGTTTTTGACATCGCTAAAATACATGGACCTGGCCATTGTTTTAACGAGGAAAGAGGCATGGAAGGAAAAGTGGTTTTATAAGTTCATGAAGAGGAACCCGAAATTATCGCTGAGGCAGCCGGAAGCGATATCACTTTCCAGGATAGTCGGCCTTAAAGGAAAACATCAGGTAGGGGCAGCAAATAGCTGGGAGAGAGGAGTGAACACAACTGTTGTGTGTTGTGTGAGTGCAACCGGTTCATACATCCCGCCCATGTTTATTTTCAAAAGAAAGCGATATGTACCAGAGTTAGAAAGAGGCGCTCCAGCAGGAAGTGAAATATTTATTTCAGGTATTGGCTAAATAACATCAGAACTCTTCATACAGTGGCTCCACCACTTCAAGAAGAATGTAGTTTGTTCAAGAGAAGAACCTGTACTGCTCCTTCTGGATGGACACGCAACTCATAGCAAAAACCTAGAAGCACTTATATTTGCACGGGATAGTGGAATTATTATGCTGCAGTTGCCAAGTCATACAACGCACCGCATGCAACCTCTTGACGTTGCCCTTTTTCGTCGACTTGGATGGTAATACATATAGGCACAAGAAACATTTTTATGACAGAACATGGGTAAACCAATCACCCAATATGACGTTGTTGCCTTACTTGAGGAAACATATGGTAGAGCAGCCACAGTGGGCACCGTCGAAAATGCCTTTAAAGCCACTGGTATCTGGCCTGTCAATATTCACGTATTCCGAGATCACGATTTTGCTCCTTCAGATATTTTGAGGCAAGCATCTAATATCACTGACGTACCTACTCCACTATTAGGAAATTTCTCTGAATCCCTGAGTAAAGTCTCCCCAGTACCTCAAGCAACAACTGGTTCCAGCAACCAAAGAAAATAGAATGCCCAAGTCATTACAAGCACTCCTTACAAAGAGAGTTTGGAGAAACAAAAATCAAAATCAAATAAAAAGTTGACGGAGAAATCACAAAGAGCTTTATTTTCCTCTAAGATTTTTGTAGCGGCTTCCAAGAATAAAAAGAAAAAAAATTCACGTGGAGATTTCGTAGCAAGTGGTTCTTCTTCGGGTGATGATGAGTTTGTTGATACGGACGATTTTCAGGAGTTTGATCGTAATGAGCTGAAAGAAAAAGACTATGTTCTAGATTGTTTAAAAGGAAAGTTGTATATTATGTTGGTCAGGTTGTTCAGAATAAGAACAATGCCGGTACCATAGAAATTTCTTTCGTGAGAAAGTCAACTAAAATTGAGAAAGCCTTAATTTTTCCAATAGCGCGTGATGTTTTGGAAGTGGACGATTATGACATCTACATGAAATTACCAGACCCACAGAAACACGGTCAAACAAAGAGTTAACAGTCCTAAATTTCATTTGGAATAGAATTTAATGTGGATGTTCGCTAAAATTTTCTTTGTTGTGTTTTTTCAACTGGTATTATTGTAGTTTCTGGACTCTTTTGTCAGCTATTTTATTTAATTGTGTTTTATGGTTTTGTATTTTGTTTAATATAACATTGAAATTTCATTAAATATCCTGAGTTTTTATCTTCCATTCTATTGGTCCAATTCAGGAAACCCAGTGGTCCAAATTAATAAACCAGTTTCCTGTATTGGACCGATTGCACAAGTTAAGTATTATTTATCCCAACAAATTTTGTTACTAGATTTGAACATTAGTTTAGCGCATATGTGTCGTTCAATAATACAGGAAACCAAGTAGAAAATTTGGTAAAAATCGGTCAGAAAATTGGTGGCAAAAAATTAAATTGTGTAACTGATCCAATATGGGCACCTTTCCCCTACATACCAGAAACATAATTAATTACGTCAATAACATGGTGTGGCCAATTGTTCGGTACGTGTTCTAATTTGCTCTCGTGTTCACCTTCAGGTAGCATTTTACCATGTCATATACTTCGAATGTTTGGGATTAGTCGGTTTTGAGGAGGAAAACCAATTTAATGCGTTTTTCCAATTAAATAACTATCAAAATGATTCATTCGAAGAAGATAGTCGATCAAAAAAATGCATGTTGCAATTTCGTTCATATCTTGAAGAATTGGACGTATTACTTTAAGGAGAAGAGTTTATGTCCTGACAATCCAAGGCGTTGATATATTTGGCTTTTTTTTCTACGAGGAAAATTATGTCAATGTGAAGTTCCTCGCCATCCCTTGACACCACGCAGAACTTGACATGTAAGCCACCGTTGCTCAATTACTGACAAAGAACCAAATACAGTATCAACATTCTAAATAAACTATCCGTGCATGTTAGCCCCCATACATAAACGAACTGGTTCCAAATTTACTCCATTTACATTTGCTAGCATGAATTGATGATTCCACCACCCAACTTCCTTGTTCTTGTCAGCTATCATGACGCCCCTTGTGGTTTCGGGAATGGTTAAACAGAATCACTGTTATTTTACCCTCCTCCCATGCTTTAAGGTTGATAGTTTAGCGCATGCGCGAGAAATTACAACAGCATCTACCATTAAAATCGTCAAGGTTAAGTGTCCACCCACAAATTGGGATACATTTGAAAGAAAAAAAAAGTTGTATCTTGTTTTCAGGAGACAAGGATTGCCTTAAAAAGCGTCTTTTGAGGCTTCAATTTAATTAATTTTCCTGAGGGAGGACTCCCGAGCCCTCTGCCTTTTACTACCTTCCGGTCCCCCTCTACGTATAAAAATCCTGTGGATGCCCTTGGTATACGGTACAAGAAAACCTGTTGATCCTATTCAAAAGTCATCCGGAGAATTGGGTAGTGTGTTGATTTAATATTTTTCACCTACAAAGTGAATTCCAGCAGAGCGCTTAAGGGGGGGGGGGG
>CABFOV010005926.1:0-11392 GCA_902141375.1 Timema poppense | reverse complement strand
TTTTTTGTTAACATCAATAAAACTACACCATGTTATTTTTGGAATATTTCGTCGTAATTTAGTTTTCTGCCTTTGTTATCCTTCTTGGCGTCCAAAATATTTTTGAGTGCAAGTCAAGGACATTATTAGTAAACAGGCTGTTTACTTATATCTTGCTTTTCTCACCGCCCCCTGCAAATTTTGCTACCTTGTTATTTTTTAGTTTAATTTTCTTATTGTGCGCCAGCCTTAGTCTTCTAGGAAGAGTAAGGGCGACGCCACAAAAGTACAGTATTATGTAGGAACCAAGGCCGGTCAATGAGCCAAGTTTGTTTATAGATAGATATTAGACAGGTATATATTCGAAAATTAATAGTACTTGACCATGATTAGCAACTTATTTTTACCGTTATTATTATCATTTGAATGATATGGCCGTAGAAAATGTAGCCGAAAGTCGTCCAAAGTTTGTCAAACCATTTAATACGTAGGAGGGTAGAGTTTTTTTTACGAAAACTTTCATACCTCTTACCATAAGCTTCAAGTAAAATATATTCGCGTGTGAGTAAAAAATAAATACACTTTTTTTGTGTCCTTTAATTTTTAATGTATATATTTATTTTATAAACTATGCCATCATGACTCCACCGGAGGGAAGTCTGGCCCCCTACCCCCTTCTCCTAGCTAGCCTTCTTCGGCTGTGGTGTCCAATAGGCGAACAACACGGGGCCAACTCGAGATGGGTCTCGGTCCCTACTTCGGAAACGTGGCCCAATTGGGGAAGGACGCACCGAGTTCGTTTGGGGAGGGTGTCTTTGACCTTTTCTCTGGCAGTGGTTTGTTTAGAGTGGAAGTGGAGCTTGATGATATTTTTCGCGATCTTTAATTTGTGTGTGCTGGTGTTAGTTTGTTAAGTGTTTTAAGATTTAGACTTGCTTTCCAGTCTGCACTCATCAATGTCTAGGATAAGTGAAAGGTCTAACACTTACCTTCTGACTTTGAGTATTATATCACATTGTTTGGTTCAAATTTATTCTAGAAGAATAACCTATTTATTATCTGCGCTGCCGAAATCTCTTTCTCCACTGATACAAAACCTGCAGTGATTTATAAGGTATCAGTGGATTAGACTTTTGACCGATATGTTTCATAACATACTCAATTTACGTTAATTTAAAATTAATGTTTGCTGAAAAATCGAATTGGTTTTAATTTATAACTTTAATTTTTTTGTTTCTGTTGTAAGGCATTCTCAGTATATTAAAGAAAAATATATAGGGCCAGTAAACGCAACCATACCAAACCAACCCTATAGGATAAAAATATATTTTTAGTGTTAGAAAGTTTTACGGGTATTTACTAGCTGTAAGTTTATATTTGCGGTCTGAGCTAGTCACAGTGGTCTGCTCGGGCTGGCATGCCAGACCACGTGATATTTGAATCACTTTATATATATATATGTGTGTGTGTGTGTGTGTGTGTGTGTGTGTGTGAGACATTATATCAGACCGTGATCAGAGCTTGTCTTTTTTTCACTGTGGCCTCAGTCGGCCGGTGTCCCAGACCACCTAAAATAAAATTTTCATATATATATATATATATATATTAGTGTTCTGAGCTAGATGCCATCTCAGACCTGGTTCAGATCTTATCTTTTTCACTGTGGTCTGAGCTAGACGCTATCTCAGGCCGGGATCAGTGGTCTGCGCCGGCCGGAATCTCAGACCACCTAAAATAAAATCAACATGTCTTATAATTGCATAGCTGTGTACATAACGTAGAGGCCACCACGCGGGACCATGAGGTGAGTGGTGCGACATGGCACCACGGGGTAGCCAGTGTGGCAAGTCTGGATGCTGGGCTTTAAGAACCAGGTTTCCGGCTCGACCGCATCCCAGCTCTTCCTGAGTTCGCGGGTGGTGGCGATCCTTCCCTCAGCTTAGCTCACCAGGGCGCTACAAGACTCGGTCTACCTGCTGGAAGGTACTTCAGCAGGGGAAACATTCCTCGCCTCCCCCTGTCCGCGCCTCTTGGAGACTGTACCAAGAAAAATATGATAATTTACACCGAAGGGGGAAAAGTGTTATTGAACCTGTCCCGGGCGGTGTTTTACAGCCTCGAAAGAGCGTGAGTGGAGAAATAGGCAACAAAAGATTCTTTTTGGCTTTTTTAAATCTAGAGAAAATTTTGTTTCAAATAAAAAAGAGTATATATTTTAAAAGGGTGGTTGACGTCGGAAATTTTCTATGAGCTTTTTATCTTCTATTAAGTTACTTCGTGATAGAAGTGAGTCTTTATCCCGCCCCACATAAATTTGTAAAATATATTTTCTTACTCTATTACAAATCTGGGGGTGAAAAAATGGCTTGCATTTTAACGTAATTATAATTTATTATTATTATTATTATACTACCCACTATGGAGCCGGGGGTAGTAATAGCAAGTTAGCTTTGGTTAGTTCCTTTTAAAAGTCGTAGGTTTTAGACCCCCGTTAACAATACATTCTTATAATGGGCTCATGCTGGGTTTTGTTTCCTTGTAAATTTTGTATGTGTTTTTAAATGTTTGTACTTCGATAATTAGGTGACCATACGACATTTTATTTACATGTCCGTGAGATATCTAGTAGTACGTCATTTACGCCTTCCTTTTTTACTCATACATGGCGTCAGTGAGGTTACAACGTAGCCTACTTTATTCTGTATCATTTAGTAATTTTATACTCTGCATAAATAAATATTAACACATTTAAGTTAGTACGTACAGTTTATTATCCTAAACCTTAACAGGTTATGGGCTCAGTAGGTCTGGTCAATGTGTTAGTGAATAAAGTACCTTTTTAAAATGATTTGCACGTTGTGAACGGACACGCTGGCACGCGAGAGACGCCATTTTTTGATACAGTCTTTTTTCTTTGTGAGTGCTCGGAGAATTTCACTGTAGTGGATTTGTTTGTTTTCTGTGAAAAGGTCAAAAAGGTTACTTACAAAGATGAATAAAGTCAATATTTTCCACATTCAGAAATTTGATGTTAATAATTTCCAACTGTGGAAATATCAAATGGAAATAATATTGCGTGCGGAAAAAATTATGGACATCATAAATGTAAGAAAAAAACCCAGCAACAACTGAGGTTGAGGAGGTTAAGACATAGAACGACGGGAAAGAAAAAGTAGTGTTGATAATTTAAACGGGACTTGAGTATAGTCAATTACAAAGAGTGATCGCATGCGAGACAGCGGCTGAGGCATTAAATCTGAGTGTTTACATTTTAAATCAGTGGCCAAGCGAGGAAACAATAATGTGACATTGTTCGAGAAGTTTACTGGAAAAAGGGTAACTTTGAAACATATGCGGAAATTTGGAGCAGATGCTTATAAGCATATACACAAGCAAGCCCATACTAAATTTGAAAGCAAGGTAAATAAGGTCATTTTTATTGGCTATGACGGTATTAGTACTAACTACAGATTGTATCATACAAGTAGTAGAAAATTCACAGTAGCTAATGATACAGAATTTTTCATTTATAATTTAACTTCACAGAACGATGAACCAAAAGAGCAAGAAGTGAAGGAAAGTGTTACCACATCCGAGAAAATGCCAAACAAGGAGGTGGGCACATACAAGACAAGAGAGATACAGGGCCAACACTTCGTAAAAGAGCTACTCTAAGTCCGTCAAGACGATTTGATGTTGGGCAAGTATCCATTGAAACGGAATGTGAAGCAATTTTTTAGGAACCTCAAATATACCAGGAAGCAGTCACTGCCATATATTCTAAGGAATGGATCACTGCTATGGAGGAAGAGATGATGTCTTTAACTAATCACAAAACTTGAACCTTGACAAATCTACTTTAAAATCGACAAGCTATAGGATGCAAGTGGATATATCAGATAAAAAGAAGACCATATGAGAGTATTGAGAGCCTCAAAGCACGGCTGTGGGAAAAGGAATATTCACAAAAGGCAAGTATCGATTATACGGAAACATTTTCACCAGTAATCAAGTATGATTCAATCAGAATACTTCTTTCACTTGCAACGATTTATGACATGGAAATGATACAGTTTGACATAAAAACTGCGTTTATATATGGCCAACTGCTAGAATAATTGTTTGTGAAACAGCCAGAAAGTTTTGAAAAGAGTTATCCAAACATGGTTCGCAAGTTGAGGAAGTTTGTATGGACTAAAGCAATCTTCACGTTGTTAGGGTAAGAAATTACTGGAATTTTTAAAATAATTTGAATTGAAGCCTTTGGGATCAGATCAATGTGTTTTCAGAGCAACGATTGATAACGTTGAAGTTTGGCTTGCATTATTTGCTCAGAAATTTTGGCACTCATGATAATAGAGCTTAAGGCATAGTTTGAGATGAAAGAATAAAACTGCATATATTTTGTTGAAATTGAGATCAAAAGTGACAACAAGGATATCTTGAGAGAGTACTGAGCAATTTCTCTATGCGAGATTGTAAACCCCAAGCAGTACCAAATGATACAAATATGGTTTTACATAGTAATGATGGGAAATCTAAGAAGGCCCTCGATGTACCATATCGACAGAAAGTTAGAAGCTTGATGTTTCTCGCTATAGTGACATGTCCAGATATTGCATTTGCAATTAATCAAGCAAGTCATATTTTAAATGAGCCACAAGACACCCATTGGACAGCAGTTAAGAAGAAAATGCGATATCTAGCTGGGACTAGGAGCTATGTTATTTGCTACCAAGGAAATCAACCTGAGTTAACTGTATATTCAGATGATGACTTTGCTGGGGATGGAACTATAAGAAAATATACAACGGGATATATCAGTCTTTTAGCAAGAGCACCAACCGCCTGGTCATCTCATTGGCAAGGGTGTGTCAGTAGGTCAACTACAGCAGCTCAAAAAAGTGTGTGGCTAAGAACGATGCTTGCGGAACTTGATCTGATTTTCAGCGAGCCTACCACACTCTTCTTGGACAACCAAAGTGCAATTAGGTTGGCTAAGAACTGTGAGCATCACAACATGACTAAACACATAGATTTTAAGTACCATTAAATTCGCGAGTGTGTAGAAAACAATGTTACAGCTGTCCGATATGTGCGTTCTGAGTACCAACTAGCAGACTTTTTAACTAAGGCTTTTCCACTAAAGAAATTTTGTATGTATCGTGAATCTGTGTCGATTAGGGATATCAATGAAAAAAGAGTGGGAGTGTTGAAATTATTACTCGAGTAGTCCAGTTACTTTGTTCATCTTAAGAACTATCTAGTAGTACGTCATTTCCGCCTTTATTTTTTACTCTTATACATGGCGTCAGTGATGTTACAACGTAACCTACTTCATTCTGTACCATTTAATAATGCTATACTCTGCATAGTTAAATATTACCACATTTAAGTTAGTGCGTACGGTTTATTATCCTAAACCTTAACAGTTGGAAATTAAATATAAACTAATTTGGAACTACCTGGTTTTCGACGAAAAGATAATATTTTTTAAACATAATTGATAAAATCATTTATAAACCTTTAATAGTGGATGATACATTTAAATATAAAATTATGTGCTGTAAGAGCATACTTATTTTTAGGCTTATTCTGGCAGGAGGTTAACCGACGCTTATACATTTCCTTGGAAGTCATGAGTATTGGGTTGCCTTCCTGTTGAGAATAGCATATAGCTCATATAGCTTCATCCTGTTGACGAGCGAGCACGGTGTGACCTATGGACCTTCTGACTCGTGTGAATCGAGATCAGCATGTTTGTGAGTGAGAAGAACACACGTTGTTGAATGTTGGAGGCCATGCTGGATGCATGTGTGGTAGAGTTGCCGTTAGACGAGATGGCGATATAGCATGTGATCTGGTGGTTCACCCCTGCCGGAGGGTCGATCGCGGGTCTCTGAGTAGTTTTCGCGAGTCCCGTTATCGCGCGTCCTTTCTCGTCACCTCATACTTATGTAGTAGTTATCCTCTATATAGAGTAATAAATATATCTTCTTGGACTAACTCGCTAGCCTCATTCCCCACAAACCATCCATCCCAAACCCTACCGCTCGGGGTCCATCCCAACATTGTAACACCCTAGGGTGCTCCGGTAGTGTAGTAGTTAGGGTTGGCTACCGGGCACCCAAATAAATAGGGACGTTATAGTGCCTTTATTTTTACAATTCTTTGTAGTGATATAAGTTTATACCTGGTATACCACCACCAGACATTAACCTTGTTTAATTGTAACAATGTTGACCATTTCAACTGATAAGTTTTCTCATATGTACAAATAAAAGATTTACAACCTCTCCAATACAGTTATAACTTAGATACTCCAACTAAAAAACAACACACAACAATGATATATCTAAAAACACAATTGAAATACTGCTGCCAACC
The DNA here is from genome assembly GCA_902141375.1 of Timema poppense. Taxonomy (NCBI): domain Eukaryota; kingdom Metazoa; phylum Arthropoda; class Insecta; order Phasmatodea; family Timematidae; genus Timema; species Timema poppense. The sequence goes on along the minus strand of CABFOV010005926.1, from coordinate 5,026 downwards.
ATAAAGCATGAAAAATGTGTAAACATTCCCTAGCTGTTTAAAATGTACCATATAGTATGACAAAACAAACCTCCTGGGTTTAAAGGGTCGTACGGATACAAGTTTTCCAATATAACCATCTTGATTAACTTTGTCACCAAGTATATTAAAAGAGTTAAAGACATATTTTCAATTATTTTCACTGACCAGCTTCATATGTGAAACCGGCCCATTCAATTCGAGTCTAGATAGGAGTCATCTAGTTTTTTGTAACGTGCCGCACTTGAGAGGGTATCCGTCTGATTATGAAACTAACCTTATGTTTTGATATAGCACTTACTGTGTCTTGTTTTCAACATCGTTAAAGCTGTGATCACGGCAACCTTGAAGGGAAGTAAAGTAACTAGATAGATGAACTTTAAATTCATATGAGCTACCCTTCACTTATATAGCACTCATTCGCTTCAACAACATTTATACACAGAGTTTCACGATTCCTAGTTTAAGTTGTTCTTTTGATCGTTACAAAACATTGTTTCTTCATTCAAAGGGAAAATTCCTATCACATCAATAAGCAGCAAGGACGTACTAAGGTGGCAGACCCACCTGTGGAGATGCTGGAGGAGGTGGTGGCAGCAGCTCCTTTGGATTACTGGGTGAAAGACAATAAATAACGTAAAAGACCCCTTACAGAAATTAAACTGTTGCGTTATTTTGCTTGAATTGAGGTGACATTGTGAAAATCTGTGGCATGAACCAAATAATTTTGCTCAAAAGGCAAGACACTTCCCCATAAGTATATTTGAAGTGAGATAAAACGTTCAGTATTTCTGTCGGTAAGGTGACATTTCATTACCAAACTTTACTTGTCTACAAACTGCACGCATTTAGGTTACAAAACCAACTGGTTTGAACAAACACGCACGTTATGTTCTGGATGAAGTAAGTCAATCCAGTTCGTAGCCAAGTCCCTAGTATATCAAACAAAATTAGATGCAACTGGTCAGCGAAATGTGACTGTAACAAGTTTTGAATTATCTTCAGCCGTTTCAAGCCAGAGCAGATGTGTCCTTTTCAATATCCGTGGAACTTGGACAAGAGCCACGACATAGACCACTACTTTCAAGAGCACACATATTTATTCACCATACTCCACTTCGCATAATAAAATCGAGATCATATCACGCACACAGAAACTTCAGTTGGCCCATCCGAATGACGAATCACAAAATCTCACCATTGAAATTCTTATAGGGGGATACAACTATTGTAAGATAGTTAAGGATATGCAGCCAGCCATCCAGCTCCTTGAAGTTGGTACTATTTCCAACAATATTTGGTTGGAGCCTAATTAGAAACTGATCTGTTATAGCATTCAACCAGGTAGCAGTTAGTAAAATCACGCCAGAACAAACTATACACTATCAGATGACCATATGAGGTGATTCTGGGACTTAGAAATAATGGGCATCACTGAGAAACAAACACGAATGCTGACTACTAAGGGTGCCACTATACTAAAGGAATTTCACGACAGATTCCATATTTAAGATGGAAGCAGAGTTGTTTCACTTCCTATAATGAAAAATGTAATTTTATTTAACTTAAATAACCACCTCAGCTATATGGAAGAACATTTTTAGTCATTAAATTTAAGACTACAGAGAGATGAGAACTTAAGACCAGACCATCTACTACAAACATATGCTTGACTACAGCATGAAGGAAAAGTTAGAAGTTGCTTCGCCTAAGGAAGCATCAGAGGATTTATTTAACCTCTCGAAACATGCATTAAAAAATAAAAGACATGGGATTACCAAGTGGTGAATTGTTTTCGATGCATCCTCCCATGAAATAGGTGCACCGTCACTAAATAATGTGTTAGAGATTGGGCCAAATTTACTTTGTAAGGTACTTGCAACATTTATATGCTTCCAAATACATCAAAGGCAATTGCCGCTGTGACGTTAAGCCGGCATTCCTACAGTTGAGTTTGGATAAGCAGGAAATGTATATGACGAGGTTCTTCTGAAATGCTGTCACCCAAGATAATGATGAAAACTATAGGTCCAAAGATGATATCTTGACCTACAGCTTCACTTGACTCCCATTTGGACCCACTTCCAGACCCTTCGTTCGGTCGGCATCGCTAAGAGAGCTTGCCAACATGCACAGAACAACATTCTCCAAGGCTGCAGCACTTTTGGACCTAGCACATTCATGGATGACTTTGCAGCCAATGGAGGAAAAGATGACGACGAAACCATCAAGATAAACTAAGAACTAACTGGTCTACGGCAATAGTTACAACTTTCTATGTTAAAGTGGGCAACTAATTCTGTGTCCCTAAAGGGCATCTGGAGACACTAGACCATATAGTTTAAAAGAGGCACACCAGCTCTAGGAATGATCTGGAACACTGAGTCAGATTATTTCTTCACAGATCTTCGTGGCATCACAAACAGGCTACCGGAAGAGTCTGAATCTGCTACTAAGAGACATCTGCCTAATTATACGACTAACTTGAGATGTTGGGAATCACTGGCTCATATAAAGACACTTTGTCAATGTCTACATTATATGAAACTGCCGTGTACTTACGATCTCTGCCATAATGTATTTATCTTTTTTATGACACGATATATAGTTTTCTTTAGTGACACTAATGTGATGTAATAAAGATGGACTAACTTTCACTTAAGAACTCATTTCTTTCTACACACATTTTACTTGTCATAGTTTATATTACATAAAAAAAAGTTTCCCTACGTCATAGCTTCCCTTACATTATAATAACTACACAATCTGACTATTTATTGGTTTGAATCTCGTCTCTGATGCAAATATCGATTATTTGACCATTTAAACAGTTTATTTGGAAGAATTTATATATTTCAATGACAATTTAATTAAAAGACAAGAGGATTAGAGACGAATGGTAAAAGACAAAGACAAATTAAAATAAATTATTGGTAAGATTTTGAAATAAAAGTGAATGTTACTGATGTTAAAGGTGTTATTTTTTTTATAAATAATATAAAGGGCAAATTTTGGAATAGAGAGAAAATGGGCATTGGAAATATGGATAAAATTATTAAGAATGTGAGTTTGTAACCAAACTCAACTAAGAGTATAATTAAATTTTATAATAAAATCTCCATTTGTTGGTTTGTTAAGTAGCAAACTAGTGAATGTTTATTATTCTTAGTTGATTGATTAATACGCAAGTACTTCAAAGTCAATTTTATTTTATATTTGTTTTGAATTAATAAATGTGAAACAGGTGGTTTCAAATAGTCTTAATATGCTTATTATAAAAAAGCTACAGTTATCCTTTTTCTAAATATTATTTTTAAAGAACTGATCAACATGTACCATTATCGATATAGTAAGACCTAGCGCTCCTGGCGTTTACGGTCTAAAGCTTTTTCAGGAATCGACTTCGAGATCTTTGAAATTAAGGAATTTATTAATTCTATCCTTGAGTGTGTAGAGGTAAACTTATCAGTAACTCAAGGGACTGTTTGATAAACAGCTGATATTTGTATTCTCGGCTCTGGTCATCTGCGTCTGACCGTCTAACATCAGATGAGATGGCCGCCAATTTATTATGTTTTATTTTTAGCTATGTTGAGGGAATGTATGTGTGTTCAAAATAGCTGTGCCAAGTGAAATCTTCATGAAAATGGTTTTTAGTACTAAGCTGTTAAATTATTTTTGTTTGATCTTATAAAATTAGTAAAAAATTAAAATCTGCTCAAAGTAGATTGTAAATAACGCAATTACTACTGTTTTGGTGTTAAGTTTGTTTCTTTTAAAATCTAATTGATATAATACATAATTTTATCATGAAGCGAAGAGCTCGTTCTAGCATATTTGAAGATATTTATGACCAACCGTATTCCGATATGACTCGTATAAAATTGTACAACAGCACTAAAAGTAAGTAAATTGTTATAAGTTGATGGGTAGCCTACAGTAGAGTAGACTAAATCATTTGAAATAACTATTGGAATTAGTACGCAAAGAAGGCGGGATTCTTAATTGTTTTTCTATGTCATGAGAAATAAATTGTTATTTTAATCATACACACAACGAAGTCACATTTCCAATGCAAACAAAATTAATATAGTAGAATTAAGCCCTTTCTACAGACACCATATTCATAGGCCTGTAGACCCTGGTCCAAAGAAATTATATTTGCGTCTTAGACACTAAGTATACTTAACCATGTAGCTGTGCCAACCAATTAGATAGTTTGAGACTTTGTCCAATAAAACTCTGAAAGAAATTTACCCACAGCAAGGAGCAACCGCCAAGCAGTTAGCATTTAGTTTACTATACCTTGATAACCTCAGGTGATAGTTAAGGACCTCAATATGTGATAGGTGCTTTGGAAAAAACAAACCATTTTAATATTTCAAACAGATTTTATAAATTACAATGTTTTTTTTTAAAATTATTATTTGTTTGATTTTCTCATCATAGGTTTTTCTAAAATAATATTTTTTAAAATTGTATGAAAATCAGGGCCAGTTTTGAGGCAATTTGGGGCGATCTGATAACTGTAGGATGATGGCCCCAAAGGTTTTTTTTTGTACAAGATTTGAGCAGTTCACTTGCATTATAAAAAGCTAGACAATATGAATCAGATTAACCCTAGCAATTCTATGCTATATTTTGTCCCAGGTTTTACCTAGAGGGAGGCTCCTCGAGCCCAACATTTTTATTTGACATTTTTATTGATTAATGCATAACTATCATTATTTATGAATATATTATACATGTTTGATTATTTATTAACGTGTAAAGAATAATAAAAAAATAATAGTTTCACAATTGTCTGTGCACATTAGAGTTTTCTTAATGTTTTTTATACAAACAATTTATGCATAGCAATGCTGAATACTATTAATAATAATAATATTTAGCACCGCGTCTTACTACACGTTCGGGTTAGGGGATACTGGGGAGGTTTGACCATAAGGGAGGTTTGACCAACATTCAAATTTCCCTCTTTTTTAAGCTGTATCATGCTGATACCTGG
>CABFOV010005924.1:20506-38724 GCA_902141375.1 Timema poppense | reverse complement strand
ACGAAATATTACCCACTCAGTATTAAGTGGTAGCATGGAAATATTATTGAACTTATTTGTATTGAAATATTAGTTGGAAAAAATAAACATCAAAACCTATACTTTGATCATAAGATGGATGGGATACATAAAATATTACTTTGAAATATTATCAATATTTAATCACGATAAAGTGGTAATATGGAAACATCTGAACTTATTGGTGCTATGATTTTATTTAAAAAAGTGATCACCAAAAGACATACTTAAACAATTAAAGTGAAACCATATCTTAAAATATTTCAAGATAATTTTGTTGATTTCTGTAGTTATAATACCTATAAAACATATTTAAACATAATTTTCTCGTTTTAAAATTATAATTCATGCGCGAAGCAAAATGTAAAAAACATATTTTCGCGAAATTGACTATTTAACCTCTTAATTTGTGAATTATAGTCAATATTGTTGATTTAAATGCGAACTAACGATAACAACGTTCCCCAGTCAAGAAAATTAATTCCTTCTATTAATGAATTTATGTAAACGTTGTGCTAGGACCAGCTATTATAACGGCCATTTTGTGATCAGAGGTAAATATTCAAAAATAAAGAAGGAAAAAGTATCAATGTAAACAAAATAATATATTTCTAACCTACCTAATATCATTGTTTGTTTAATGTTATACACATTTTTGCCATGATTTTTAAATTGGTTGCAGCCTACACCTAAAGTAAGAGTTGACATATTTTTAACCAAAGATAAATATTTTATTTACATGCACAAATCAGGTTTTCCATGGTGATGTAAACAAAGAACGAAAAGTTGAAAATTCGCTAGGAAAATAGGGTTTTCTCTTGAAACTACTATTTTTGACTAGATCATGAGCGTCTAATCTTAAAAATGAGTGTTCGTTTTCAACATCAGTTTAGTCATTTTTTCGTAATTTCAATTGTCGCAAAAGGACTAATCAAATTATACGTAAGAGAAACGGCAAATATTTAAAGACGAAGAAGAGAAAGTATAAAAATCAACAATGAATTTGTTTTATATATCTTTAACCTAATATCATCGGTTTGTTTAGTAAATATATAAATAATTGCTTTAATATTTATATTTGTTGCTTTTGGTTTTTTGCAATAAAAAGGCACTTTTGGTTTCACAATTATTAGAGTTTATTNGTTGCACCATACCACTAAAGAAAGAGTTGAGTTAGTATTATTTGTAGCCAGAGATAATTATTTTATTTATATAAATAGTTGCTGTAATATTTCTATTTGTTGTGTCATGCCACTAAAGTAAGAGTTGAGTTGTTAGTATTTGTACTAAGATAGAAATATTTTATTTACAAATAATTATACACTCAAGCACAAATCAGGTTTTCCGTGGTGATGTAAACAAAGAATGAAGCTGAAAATTGTCTGGATAAATCAGATTTGTGTTGAAAACTACTATTTTTCCCGACATCCTGGGTACTTAACCTTTAAAATGAGAGTTCGTTTGTCAAAATATGTTCAGCCATTTCTTCATAATTTATATTACCGGAAACGGGCCTATCAAATTATATAAGCTATATAAGATGTTTAAAACACGTTTTAGTTCTAAGACTAGAATTGTTTTGATGAAGTTTTATACTTATTAATTCGATATTATTCCTGTTTTAAATTATAGATGAATTAAAGGTCTTACTAAATTGCACATACGTTTATTTCCTTATGAATATTTTATTCAAATTAGTAGATGATAAATTAATTATAATTGTTGAACTGTATTTTATTTAATCATTGTATCCATTATGTGTAGGTACTACAGATTTAGTAGATTTTTCAATTTGAATCCAGGTCAAAGTTAATTATTCCTAATGTAGTGAGACTGTGAAATTGCATGTGATACAAACATTTCTGAATTTATCTATTGGCACAGTCCCAGGTGTAGGCGCTCTCAGCTCAAGATAAGAGTAGGGATATGGTATCGAAAGAAAAGTATTGATATTGTACTCACTAAACGTATCGAAATTTTTTTTATTGAAACCGTACTAGTATCAAAAGAAAAGTGTCTATAACAGTAAGTATCGGTATCAACATTTTAATCTGGAGAAACTTTTTTTTATCTGGTAATGATAATTTTAACTTTTGCATCATAATTATATTTTCATATTTATTTAAACACTGGAAATTAAAATGATTTAACAATTTTTCAAGTATACTTAGATTGATCTTGTCTATGTTATCTATTGGAATTTGGAAGGTGTGATAGAAAGAATTTTCAAAACGTTTATGAAAATGTAACTGATGAAAAGTTATTTAATCGCTAAACATGGTTAGTAATATATTTTTTTCAATCTATTTTGAGCCTTCTTAAACCATTGAAGTTGTTCACTTGCCTTGCTTGGCCTCTGAACCAATAATACAAAAAACAAAATTCAAAAATTAAATAAAGTTATTAAAGAATAGCTTAACTTATAGCTGTAAATCCTCTTTAGTGCAGTCACTGAGAAAAATAAGTCAGGTATTAGGCTGTATTGATAAACAAAGATGAAATAACAGCTATGAATTATGATGAGCTTAAAGAGATTGAATGCTGGAGTTGCTTCTTGCTTGTCATATATTATTATTATTATTTAGCACCACGTCTTAGTACCCGTTCGGGTTATACGCTTTAAGTACTAACTACGCTAATGTATTAGGATTTGGGAAGGTTGAATTAGAGGAAGTTAACCCGCATTTGCGTGGAGGGAGAGTGGAAAACCATTTAGGTAAAACCACCCCCAGTTCACACGACCGAGATTCGAACCACGATCTCCCCGTCCTCAACAGCCGAGCTCAACACGACTAGCGCGTTAGCCAACTACGCCACCGAGGCGGGTACTTGTCATATAGAAAATGAGTGAGAATTGAGAAATAGTGTAATTTGTTCTTCCTCCACAATCTACATTAGTAAACATTTAATCCCAGCACAAGTGAAGATAACAACAACAAAAAGTTGTTTCTTTCGATACCGGAGTGTGAGTACTAATATCAGTGAAAGTATATACACTTTTTTCATATCCCTAGATAAGAGTCGCAAAGGAAATAATGTATTAGACATCAGAATAGTGGCTCGAAGTTAAAGAGAATTTTTATATCTTTATTTTGTTATTGTTTAAACTGTGAATAGAGCAGTATGGATTTTATTTTTTCAAATTTCGTGGGGGGTTTGAGCCCTACTATACCCACCCTCCCTCCGTCCCCTCCCTGACCCCGGCTTTGACTGATTGAAGGTGATTGTTCCTAAACTGTTTTTCACTCGCCTTTCACCTCATCAGTGTAAATGTGCAAGTAGACGCTGGCTATGCACACAATAAACCATAGAATATCCCGGTATGAGAGTGAACATTAAGTTGGATACTTGGCCTCTCTTCCCAACTTCACATAAAGATACAACGTCTTCTCTTGAAAAGATGACATTCTTCAAACTCACTCCGTGCACAGTATCGGCCATTTCCTATCCAGGTCCAATCTTCCAAACTCATCGTATTACCAGCTCCTCCTGATGAGTATACAAGCCGTGATACACGGTGTGTGAATGTGCTTTATCTCTTTCATGAGGTACTTTACCCCTTCCCCAACTTCTGGAACAGTATCATCTAGAAACAGACCTAACGACCTCCTCTTATGGGCTTTCGTATCCGGGCACACTCACTGCGGTACTAAACTTACAAGGAATTTACAACAACTCATTCACTGTGTACTCAGTTTACAAGGAGCTTACAACTCATTTACTGCGGCACTCAGCTTACAAAAAGCTTACATCAACTCATTTACTCAGTTTAAAAGAAGCTTAGATAACTCATTTAATGCGGTACTCAACTTACAGTAAGCCTACAACCATTAATTTATTACGTTAGTCAGCTTACAAGGAGCTTACAACAACTCGCTTACTGTGGGACTCAGTTTAGAAGGAGATTACAACAACTCGCTTACTGTGGGACTCAGTTTACAAGGAGATTACAACAACTCGCTTACTGTGGGACTCAGTTTACAAGAAGCTTACAACTATTAACTTACTACGTTACTCAGTTTACAAGGAGCTTACAACAACTCATTTACGTACTCGTCCTATAAGTAGCTCACACAAATTATTTACTTCGGTGTTTAGTTTAAAAGGAGCTTACGACAACTAATGTATTGTAATACTCAGCCTACCATAGGCTTACAAAAACTCAATTACTGCAGTAGTCAGATTACAAGAAGCTTACAACTCATTTTCTATGGTATCCAGCTTACAAGGAGCTTACAACAGCTCATTTACTTTGGTGCCCAGCTGACAATGAGCGTACAATTCATCTACTGCAATACCGCTATCTTTAGTCCTATGTTAAGTGGTTTCGCCAGTCTCTTAACGATCCAACCATGTTTTGAGTGTTGCTGTCCTAGGTTTGGAGTGCAGTTTTTACTACTATGTCTGTCGTGTGACGTCACCAGTGCAGATATGATCAAGAAGCCAGCCTTGTGTTTGTTATTACTGCAGCTCTCCTCTGCGTTTTGGTCCTGGATGAATACATCTCTCGTGGTGGAAATAGACCAAGCAATCAATCAAACAACATCCTAACAGGAACATTCAACCTAACAGCTATTTGGCTAGTACGTCTGAATCTCGTTTTATGAGCGGGCAAATGACCGTTATTCTATAGCTCGGAACACAAAACATTTCAGAATAGAAACCAAGCAATCCAAAATTAAAGTTTGGTTTATTTTCACTCAGCTAAAGGCTCGAAGTAAATTAGTTTGTGTGTACAAAACAACTTGGTTCCATTCCAATACAACATATTTCTTTTTGAAAGGAAAAATACAAACATTCTCAAATATATTTTAGTATTTCCTAATAAATACAAAGCATTTTGGACGTATGGGCGTCGCGCTAGAGGGGGTAGGAGGTGTAAATCCCCCCTGCCCCCAATGTTGATTAAAAGCTTGAAAGTTGGGAATTTTGTGAGATTTGATATAAGGAGTTGGGAAATTCTAGGTTTATTCTGTGCCCCACTACTTTCTTAACCAAAGACTGGTACAGACAAATTTAAAATTTCCCAACTGTTGAACCCTGGTCTACAAAAAATTCCAAATTTCAAAGACCATCAAACATTTTAAGGAGATTACTTGTTTAGTAGATTGTAGAGATCTTAGTTAATCAAGTAGTCTAGTAGCGATGTTGTCAGTAGGCAGATGACAAAGGCCAGTCAGTGTAGGCCGAATGCGGTATGGAAATGAGTCATGAGGGAACATGAGCTGTCCAGTAGCAAAATTTCAATCAGCCAGCAATGCTTGAAGTGGCAACATTGTCAGCCAATGTTTTATTTATGGTTTAGTATTTTTAGTTATGGCTTTCGTGACTGCTTGACTGTCGCAGTTTTATGATTCAAATTATCTTATGTTGTACAACCAATGCCTTAATTAGGGCTTTATTAAATTTTAAAGGCATAAATGCAGTGAATGTTGCGCAACATTTTATTGTTTTCTTATCAAAAGCTCTGACTGATTAAATGAGGACATTGAGGTTAGTGTTAATGTTTGACTTCTGAAATAGACACTAATTTTTCTAGCAAGTATCCATACTTGTTTGAATTGAACTGATGTATCTTATTTCATTGTTTATTAAAATAGGCTTTCATGAAAGCAATTTAAATAGGCTCAAAGCAATAATTTAGGAAAAGGAGTAATAGGGCCGTGTTACATTGTTACAACTCTTATAATTTTTCATTTGATTAACTAGACTACATTAAACAAAAAATTAAGTTTTTTTTACCCCTTTAACATTTTCAAATTTGGGATACATTTTTTAATTCGTTATTTAGTGTTCGATTTGAATAAAATTTCGTATAACCATGTTGTTTAGAGTGTTGATTTTGAATTCGACATAAGTTATTTAATAAAATGTCAGAGGAAGCCCCTTCACCCTCACGCGCTAAATTACAATATGTTTTGAATAGTTTATTGACGAACCAGTATTAACATTTTATGGCAACTTCCATGAGGTTGTGAAGCAGGAAATTGGTAGGCAGGTATCAAAATACTGTATAAATATCGATAAATTCAATTTTTATTGCTTTATTTTACAGTTGAAAATGTTTTTAAATAAACATGGCCAATTTGCTAATTTTATGATAAAGTGACGAGTGAATTCTACATCTCAAGGAGCTAACTAGTTAAATATTGCTTCCAAGTGTTTTATAATAAAGCAGCGGTTTCCAACCTTAGGGTTCCAGCGTGTTTTGGGTGGGGTTTTAGCTTTATATTTACTTTTTCAAGGATTTTAATGATTATAGGAAGATGCATAATTCTAACAGAAACGTAAGTTGTTAAAGTGGTAAAAACGACCTAGCTACTGCTTAGGTTCCTTTTTTGGCTATTCCATTCTGATAGCTTCTTGCTGACTTGGTTTACTATTGCAGCCTTGTAATGTTGCTGGCATAATAAAAAAAATCATCTCCCAGCCCCGGACTTGTTGATTCTATTTTACTACATATTAGTCGCATCTAATCATAATTATAAGCGATTTATAATAATTAAAAAAGCATTAGTTGACATGCGGGTTTAATGTCACGCTCGTTTGGTTTTTTGGTGAAAGTTAAGTAAGGATTTTAATTCTGGCCCGGGGTAGTTTATTCTAATATCCCTCCAAGCAAATAAGGGTACATCTCCTCTAAATTTTACCTATCCCACTGGTGTAGTTAACTGTAGATATTCCGGACTGGTAGTAATACACAGTGAAAAAATTAAAAAATTAGGATTTGAATGCTTTTAAGTTATCAAAGGGTCGCGATGGCTACAGAGATAAAAGTTGGGGTCATAAACTAAAAAATGTTGTAAACCGCTGTAATAAAGTCAGGTTAATTTTTTTTAATCTAAAATACATGATTTGAACAATATTTGCAAATCTAAATAAATATATTTAAGCTCAATTAGATATTTAGCTCAGATGCAGGTAAACTAAAATAAATAATAATTCAAGTTATTTCCTTATGCACTAAAAAAGCATTGTAGCTTATGAAAAAATAAATAAACTTAAAAATACAGTTGCCCAAAAGCTTGGTTCAAGGCTTGATCATCACCCCAATAAATAGACAGTCTGTATGTTTGTTTAATTTAAATATATTTTTATATAATTGGATTGTGATAAGATCTAGTTGAAAAAAATACCATGTGTAGCAATGAGGGTCACTATATATACGATTTAAATCCCGGTCGGGGGAGTATTTAACAAAATATAATAATAACTTCCCAAGTTGTTATTTTGTTTTCGGTCCTCTTAACATTAATGTAATTTCAGAAAAAGATCACTTTAGACGTTTTCAAGAAAAAATGCTTTTTGTAGAAGTTGCTAAAAAGAAATGTGTGTATTTTATATATATTTATACATATGCTTATATAAACTTACATATATATGCTTATATATTAATGTATATATTTATTCTAAATAACCAGTGTTTTTATATTATCATTGTTGCTGCCCGTATTACATATATATTTTAAAAACACAAATAGTTTATGTACCATCATGCCATTTTATGTATATATAATACTATAATGTACCCAGCTATGACCAAATAATATATATATTACATTATAGAATTATGCTTCGTCATATTATATTTTTGAATGGAGTTTAATAATTGCCATTAGATCATATTTACTTACTTTTTACTCTTTTGCATTAGGAACTTGAAAGTTCACTACCGCACTAACAAAGAACGCCACCTATCCCCTATCTTGGGCTAATTCTATCAGTTAGATTTTATTTTAAAATAAATACTCTTTTTTGTGATTTTATTCTAGTTTTGTAAATTGCTCTATATTGTGCTCATTTCTATATAGGATTTGTTTGGATAAATACACTAATAAATAATATATTTGAATACAATTATGATAGAGTGGCACGTAATTCTTACTGTAATTATAGGTTAAATCCCGGTTCATTTCAGAGCCATATCCATTAGCAAGCTGAGGTTTATCAACCGATCCAGCGTAATCGATATTTGTAGTTTGACTAACCGTCGCTCAGAGAGCTACTATACAACATAATTACCATTAGAGATCTACATATATAGGGGTTGGCAAGGTTATGTTGAAGTTACCTTCAAGCAAATACTCCAAGGAGATATCAAGAAAAATAAATGCTGCAATTAGAAGGCGCTGGAATGCGCCAAGGCATCCATTGTGATTATTGTATCAATTGTCAACATTCAGATGATTCAAGATGTCGGAACAACAACAGGACCTCCCGACGGAGCCCAGCAAAAAGCGGATGGTTCTGCATCTTGTGGTTGTCAGCATCAGCTTCCTGCTAGCTTACACAGCCTTTAAGGGAGTTCTATTCCTACAAAGCTCCCTGAACAGGGAGGGAGGTGTGGGGACCATATCTCTTTCTTGTATATACCTGTCGACCCTTCTCTCCACCATCTTTCTGCCGAGAGTGTTCATTAAGAAGCTGGGGGTCAAGAATACGATGATGGTGTGTCTACTGCTGTACTCACCCTACATGATAGCCCAGGGATACCCCAGGTTCTACACCTTGGTCCCCACAGCTCTGCTCTTAGGTGTCGCTGCGGGACCCCTCTGGGTAGCCAAGTGTGTTTTTCTTGGCGTCATTGCTGATCACTACGCACTAGTCTCCAAGATCCCTGTCGGTGCACTGGTCTCGAGGATGTTTGGTACCTTCTACATGATTTTCAACTTGAGCCAGGTCCTAGGGAACGTAATATCTTCCGTTACGTTGACCTATGTTGACGGAGAAGACAAGGGGCATGATGGTGACCCTGCTCCAGTATGTGGCCCTGACTTTTGTCCCGGCTCAGAACGGGATAACCCTAACTTCAGCCAGCCCTCGTTTAACAAGGTCCTCGTTCTGGCGGCCGTGTATGTCATCTGCATCGTCACCGCGGTTGCCGTCATCTTCCTACTGATAGATCCTATAGATAACCAACAATCTGAGTCGTTAGAGCGGTCCACGGGCCGCTTTGTCGTGATGGCCACCTGGGAGCTGTTCGCGTATGAGCGTCGTCAGTGGATGCTGCTCCCCATCTCTCTCTTTACGGGACTGGCCAAGGCTTTCCTAGTGGCAGACTACACGGCATCGTATGTAGCTTGTTCCTGGGGAATCCGCAACATCGGGTACGTCATGGTGGTGTTCGGGTTGACCAGCTCTCTATCAGGGGCCCTCATGGGGTGGTTGGTCCATCGTATCGGCCGCCATGCCGTGCTGGGATTCAGCATGCTGGGGAAACTGGCCCTGTTGGTCGGCTTGATACTGTGGGCGCCCGCTTCCCACCACACCCACTGGCTGTTCGTCGTCGCAGCTGTGTGGGCAGTGTTCGAAGGTGGTTGGATGGCCCAGACCAACGCTGTGGTTGGAGTTCTGTTCCCCGGTCAAGTCCAGGCAGCCTTCACCAACTTCAAAGTGTGGAACGCGCTGGGATATTTGGTAGGGTACGCCTACAGTCCATACGTGTGCACTTGGGTGAAGATCCTGGTGCTGATCTTGGTGAACATTGCGGGCACTGTCGGGTACTTCTGTGCGGACCCTATCAAGTTCTGGAGGAGGAGAGCACCAGCTCCAAACATCCAGGAGGAAGAAGAACCAGAGTCTCGTCCCGCCTGAGAAATTGTGTGAAATTTTTTTGCTACATTCAATAAATGTTTACTTTTTACTTCATATTTTACTGTCAATATGAGAAATTGTGTGAAATTTTTTTGCTACATTCAATAAATGTTTACTTTTTACTTCGTATTTTACTGTCAATACTGTATCTCTAGCTTAAGAGTATCTCACATGATTAGAGGGATGAGAGTGTCAATATTGGTAAATACTGGTAAGTACCTTGTATTTTGAACGAATGTCAGATGTTTTATATTATTCCACTATTAGGGTTTCTGATTAAATAATTCTAATATAGATCAATTTAATTCTTGCAATATATTAGCCGCCATACCCAGGCGAAAAATCGCGTAGGTCAACTTTATTACTTATTCAAATCGCAGGGTTTGTAGTAAAGTCAAATAACAGTTCATCCGTGTTGTGATCTTTGTGCAATTCTACAGCTAGGCCTATATCATCGATAGCCCTGTCATAATAGCGTTCATACATTCACCGATTAAAGTAAATTATTTATACGATATTACATCTCATTCAAAAACCATACGATAAGCTGAAATTATGAAAAACTCCCCTGCACAGGTATTCGAATCTCATACCTTGGTACGTTAAGCTAAATGTCATAGTTTAAAATCCCTGTTAGGACAGTTTCTTAAAAATAAATTAATTCTTTAAATTGAGTAAAAATATCTTATAGTAGTAATTAATGTTAAACTATATTACATAATTAATAAACAGTAACTAGCTATATTTGCTCGCGTTATAGATTATCCCATGTCTGTCCACCAAGATACGGCTCAAGGACAACATTTTATTCAGATATCTTAACATAATTTGTATCTGTTCCTTGATATTTTGAGTGATGGAGCAACAGTGTTGAGGAAACGGAAGGAAATATTGTAACAATGATGTTGGAAATATTTGATCATTTGTAGTCACCTTTCACTCTTCATGTGGGCATTTTAAAACGTCCAAGAATTTGAAAAAAGGATGAAATTTTAAAGTTTGGTAAACACCCGTTCTCCAGCAATTGATTCCCAATAGAACAATTGATTGATTTACTTCCCGCAAGATGTAATTTAAACATAGCTAGTAAAGGAGTGCGGTGGACGCTTCTTCAACGTGACATATAACGCTGAACCTTGGAACCATGTCCTTTGTGTACGCCTAATAGAACAATTGATTGATTTACTTCCCGCAAGATGTCATTTAAACATAGCTAGTAAAGGAGTGCGGTGGACGCTTCTTCAACGTGACATATAACGCTAAACCTTGGAACCATGTCCTTTGTGTACGCCGGCCAGCTTCTAGGCATTCTCCTACGAATGACTTGAGGGTCATCTGCAGCTCCAACTTCTGTCTGTGAGAGTTATCAATATTAACTCCAATCTGGTGTGATCCACTGACTAAAAGATTAACTTGCTTCATCGTCTTTCCCTCCCTTCCCTCTTCATCAAATCTCATATTCTACTTATTCGTCCAGAGCATCTAGAGAAGGTCAGTCGACGATCCCCAGGAGGATAACAAAATTTGAGAGGGTATCATGGAGTCACTGACTGGTGTTCTTCAACTCTTTCTGGACGGGAACCTTACCGAGTTCTACGTCCCGTAGACTGTAGAGGATCCTCAACCTAGGCGTGAACATATACTATCTGATGGCCAGTATATGAGAAGGGATGGTATGTTAAGGGTGTGCCTTACCGGGCAGCTCCGAAACAGTGCCACGTCCCCTGGATGTTTGTGACCGCCATCCCGTGGGGGATGTTGTAATAGAGGTGGATGTTGCAGGGTAACTCTAACACGTCTGGATTCTATTCCCCGAGTATCGAGAGGCCGCTTTCACAACCTCCGTTCACTGAACGTGTGGGTCCACCTCGTGACTCCTGATGGAGGAGATCATAGGATAATTGTTGGCGGACCCCTTCACACGAAGGAGCACAAGTGAGGAGAGACTGGCGTTGTTGACTTGTTTCAGCCAATTGACGTGTACCCACATGTGCTAGCGCGTCACTCACTTGTTAGGCTGAATTTCCAGTAACAACGGGAAGGTCGAGTTTCGAATCCCTGTGAGTGTAATGAGGCTAGTTTTTCCTAAATGGTTTCTACCGTGCTCATAGATATTAATACATGAATAGAAATCGAAGGGGTTCTAAGGCCCAGCGAAAAATAAAGTCGACTTTGAGACAATTAAGGTAGGAATGTAGGGAACGAGAGAAAAAGACAATTTTTTGCAGTTTTTATAGCAAAACTTGTTTGAACCAAAATAAATAAAATATTTCTTTAATAGTTTAAATTTCTTCAGATGGTGATATCAACATTTCTTGAATATCTGTCATGATCATAGCAGCATTTAATGTCAAAAATTTTAAATGAAGAGAAAAAGTTGTCATTAAATTACAGGACATCCTTGACATGTAGTCAAGAAATGTTTAAATCCCTATGTGAAAAAAAAACTGTATGTTTGTACTGAAGCCATATATTTTGATTTATTTTAACCAAAAAAATTTTTGATATAAAAACTGCAAAAACACTGTCCTTTTCTCGCGTTCCCCAGATCCCCCACCTGAACAAACTTGGGAGTAATGTATTTGTGGGGTAATGGACGGGTGAGGTAAATAGGGGTTGATAATAAGCTATCATTTTTAACCTTATTTTTTATTTAAAAAATATTGAAGAACTGTATTTGAAAACACATTACGCTAGTCTTCATATTCAGACAAACTATCCAAAACGTCACCCAGCAGGATTCAAACACGAATTCACTCAGTTATAGTAAACTAGCTGTTAATATTGATACCTTAGTGCCCTAAGTATTTAGTTAATTTTATTTATAACAATAGTTTTACCATACATTATACTAGACCCTTCCCCCTTCGCCCCCCCTCCCCCCAGCATTATTATTTTCAACACACATATTGAAGAATCATCATAGACTCTACCATAAAATATGAGTGACTATCGACTTTTATATGAGGAATAAATTAAATTTTCAAAATAAAATATAGCCTATGCAACTCGCTGATAGTGTAGCTTTATATTGGTGAAAGCATTTTTAAAATCGGTCATGTAGTTTTTGAGTTTATCCTCTTTATAATATTAGTGTAGATATGGCACAATGTGTATAAAGTCCCCCCTCCTACCTTAAATGTTTTGAGCGTATGATTCACAATGAAAATTCAGATGATCTTACAACCATGAGAAAATCTACATCTACACTAGTAAGATTATAAAGAGGAAAGATTTGATTTTTTGTTTGTAATGGATAAACTCAAAAACTACTGGACCTATGTTAAACATTCTTTCACCAATATAAAGCTACATTATCAGCGCGTAGCATAGGCTATATTTTATTTTGAAAATTTAATTTATTCCTCATAAAAATGTCGATAGTCANGAGTCTATGATGATTCTCCAATATGTGTGTTGAAAATAATGCGGGGGGGGGGAGGGAAGGGGGAAGGGTCTAGTAATGAATATAGTTGATATGAATATGCCTCCGTGAATGTGCTGAATGTGATGAGTTTGTACATTCGCCGGTGATTTTACAAAATCACTGGTTTAGTTGAGGAATGTAAACCAATTATTTACTATTTCACATACTCATCGAACGTTTTACTAAATCACCGACGAGCTCACAAAATTACCATCAGCCACTGGTGAATGTTAATAGGTCGCATCAAGATTAGGTTTTGTTAGGTTAATTTAGGCAAGTTAGGTTAGCTTAGTCAAGTGTAGACTAGTTTATTTTAACTTAGGGTAGGTTAGATTAGTTTGGACCTATATTCTATATTTTCATCAACATACACTATGTATTTTATAAAATCACCGGTAAATGTAGATAATGCAGTTCATGTTTCATACTTTCACCAAACTTCAATGGGAAATTTATAAATCCTAGGCTATTATTTGCTAAATAAACCATTGCTTTCGGTGATTCTATACATTCACCCGTTGTTTTACAATATAGCGTATTCAACACAGTGACAGTAATTTATATATGCTATTAATAACATATTTTTGCAATGAAATATCGATTATACTCTAAGGTTACTATATTTAAGGGGAGAGGGGGCATTTTAATCAATACCTGAAACCATAAAACGAAAACTTAGGGCCAGTTTCATATTCATACTTAGTACGCCTCAAGTGTGGCTCTATACTAAATAGGCTACAAGACGACACCTATCTAAAGTCGAATGGAATGAGCCTGTTTCGCATTCTGGTCTAGGTTGCCTCAAGTGCGGCGCTACACTAAATACAAGCCGACACCTACCTAAACCAGAATGGAATGGGCCAGTTTCCTATGCGAGAACGGCCCATTCCATTCGAGTTTAGGTGGGTGTCATCTTGTATTTAGTGTAGCGCCGCACTTGAGGCGTACTAAATTTGACTATGAAACTGGCCCTTAGTACGCCTCAAGTGTGGCTCTATACTAAATAGGCTACAAGACGACACCTATCTAAATTCGAATGGAATGGGCCTGTTTCGCATTCTGGTCTAGGTAGATGTCGTTCTGTATTTAGTATAGTGCCCCACTTGATGCATACTATATAAGTCTGACTATGAAACTGGCCCAGTGGTTTAAACTTGTCTCGATAGTTGATCTCAGCACGTGTGATTTACTACCTAGTGCTTTATGGTTTCATTGTATGATCACAGGAACTAAAGAGTAGATGGAGCCATATATCTTAGACT
Source organism: Timema poppense (assembly GCA_902141375.1). Classification (NCBI taxonomy): domain Eukaryota; kingdom Metazoa; phylum Arthropoda; class Insecta; order Phasmatodea; family Timematidae; genus Timema; species Timema poppense. The sequence goes on along the minus strand of CABFOV010005924.1, from coordinate 24,423 downwards.
TTGGTCAGCAGTAGCTTTAAAAATGGACTAGAGGTATTTGTAAACCATAGCAAATACGAGTAACCTAAATATTACACACACCGCTCATCACAACAAATCATAAAGAATATTTCCGAAGACCACATAGAATATTTTAGATAAATAATTTAACAATTAATTTTATGAAAAGTCATTTGGCCTAAATTCATTTGAAACAAAGTCATTTGGCCTAAAAATTAACTTCATTTGGCTAAAGTCATATAATATCAAATTAATTTCGGGTTAAAAAAAAAAGAGGTTAAGTTCAGCCAAAAGTTATTTGACCTAAGGCTAATTAGCCTAAAATATGAACTTCTGAGAAAGTCAGTTGGCTTAAAGTTATTTGGCTTAAACTTTAGGCCAATTGATTTGTATCCAAAGTGAGCTGATATCCCGACAGGGTGAAAATTGTCCCCCCTCTCCCCTTTCTTCCAAAAAAAGAAATTCTCAACAGTATAATATGAAATTGTTAATAAGGTTCCTCTTAATTCCTCTTCTCACCCTTACTCCCTACGATTAACCGTTGTGTTATAAGGACCAATAAAACAATGAGTACAATAACTGGCGGTATTCATCAAATCTAGGACATTAACTGTGTTCTTGTTTCAGTGTTTCAGTGCTTTTGTTTCCACGTCCTTTCTTTCCAACCGCAGCACTCAATGAAATTGTTTGTTTTTTTCCGTGGAAGATAAACTGATTGCTGCTATCATCCTTCTCCGCTGTACTTTCTCCTAAATACAGTAATATCACTTACAGTAGGCCTACACCAACACTACATTACACTGGCACTTCTTTGACACTAAATTACACTTACACTGCTCTGACACTACATTACACTGAAACTGCTATGACATTAGAGTACACTAACACTGCACCGACACTACGTTACACTGACGCTACATTACACCGAAACTGTTCTGACACTACATTACACTGGCACTGCTCTGAAACTACATTACACTGACGCTACATTACATACACTAAGGGCCAGTTTCATAGTCAGGCTTAGTACGCCTCAAGTGCGGTGCTATACTAAATACAAGACGACACCTACCTAAACCAGAATGGAATGGGCCGTTCTCTCAAAGGAAACTGGCCCATTCCATTCGAGTTTTAGGTAGGTGTCGTCATGAACTTAGTGTAGCGCCGCACTTGAGGCGTACTAAATTTGACTATGAAACTGGCCCTTACACTACATTACACTGGCATTGCACTGACATTACATACACTAACACTAAATTACACTGGTACTGCACTGACATTATATACACTAACACTAAATTACACGTACACTGTGCTCTGATATTACATTACACTGAAACTGCTTTGATATTACATTACATGAAGCTGCTCTGATATTACATTACCTGGTACCGCACTGACACTGATTGAAGAGATACAAACAATATTGTCCAGTGAGCGTCCGATCAGCAACATCCTCCGTGTCCCTGATCAATATACTATCTAGCTAATCATTGCTCATACCAGCTGGTTCTCCTTTGCCAATTAATGACGTCATAAGTCTTGCAGCCCAATGAGTAGAAGTCACGCAAGTACAGTCAGTAGCATTTGTTTATTGATCTGAGGGGCCTCGGTTTTACTCCCTGCAAGGCCTAAACTGTATTTTGGGGAACTGGCGTTTTCCCTTCCACAGTAATTCATTGACAGGGTCTCCATCCTAAAATGATATTTGTTCGTTAGTCATACGTTTATTTAGTTAAAATGCTTACTTTAAATAGGTCAGTTAGTTAAATAATCTTAGGGGATATGTAACAACTGAAACACACACAAAAATGACGTTTGTAGTGCAAATTATCTTGGTCTTCACGAAAGCAGATGTTTTACCTACCACTTTGGCTAGTCGCTTGATCCTCATAGTAAAATATGCTTTAGTTGTTACATTGGCTGGTCGCTTGGCCTTCATGACAGCAAATGTATTTTCTGTTGTCTTGGTGGGTTGGTTGGTCTTCATGGTAACAAATGTCTTATCTGTTGTCTTGGTGGGTTGGTTGGCCTTCATGGTAACAAATGTATTTTCTGTTGTCTTGGTGGGTTGGTTGGCCTTCATGACAACAAATGTATTTTTTGTTGTCTTGGTGGGTTGGTTGGTCTTCATAACAACAAATGTCTTATCTGTTGTCTTGGTGGGTTGGTTGGCCTTCATGGTAACACATGTCTTATCTGTTGTCTTGGTGGGTTGATTGACCTTCATGGTAACAAATGTCTTATCTGTTGTCTTGGTGGGTTGGTTGACCTTCATGGTAACAAATGTCTTATCTGTTGTCTTGGTGGGTTGGTTGGCCTTCATGGTAACACATGTCTTATCTGTTGTCTTGGTGGGTTGATTGACCTTCATGGTAACACATGTCTTATCTGTTGTCTTGGTGGGTTGATTGACCTTCATGGTAACACATGTCTTAACTGTTGTCTTGGTGGGTTGATTGACCTTCATGGTAACAAATGTCTTATCTGTTGTCTTGGTGGGTTGATTGACCTTCATGGTAACAAATGTCTTATCTGTTGTCTTGGTGGGTTGGTTGGCCTTCATGGTAACACATGTCTTATCTGTTGTCTTGGTGGGTTGATTGACCTTCATGGTAACACATGTCTTATCTGTTGTCTTGGTGGGTTGATTGACCTTCATGGTAACACATGTCTTAACTGTTGTCTTGGTGGGTTGATTGACCTTCATGGTAACAAATGTCTTATCTGTTGTCTTGGTGGGTTGATTGACCTTCATGGTAACAAATGTCTTATCTGTTGTCTTGGTGGGTTGGTTGGCCTTCATGGTAACACATGTCTTATCTGTTGTCTTGGTGGGTTGGTTGGCCTTCATGGTAACACATGTCTTATCTGTTGTCTTGGTGGGTTGATTGACCTTCATGGTAACACATGTCTTATCTGTTGTCTTGGTGGGTTGATTGACCTTCATGGTAACACATGTCTTAACTGTTGTCTTGGTGGGTTGATTGACCTTCATGGTAACAAATGTCTTATCTGTTGTCTTGGTGGGTTGATTGACCTTCATGGTAACAAATGTCTTATCTGTTGTCTTGGTGGGTTGGTTGGCCTTCATGGTAACACATGTCTTATCTGTTGTCTTGGTGGGTTGATTGACCTTCATGGTAACACATGTCTTATCTGTTGTCTTGGTGGGTTGATTGACCTTCATGGTAACACATGTCTTAACTGTTGTCTTGGTGGGTTGATTGACCTTCATGGTAACAAATGTCTTATCTGTTGTCTTGGTGGGTTGATTGACCTTCATGGTAACAAATGTCTTATCTGTTGTCTTGGTGGGTTGGTTGGCCTTCATGGTAACACATGTCTTATCTGTTGTCTTGGTGGGTTGATTGACCTTCATGGTAACACATGTCTTATCTGTTGTCTTGGTGGGTTGATTGACCTTCATGGTAACACATGTCTTAACTGTTGTCTTGGTGGGTTGATTGACCTTCATGGTAACAAATGTCTTATCTGTTGTCTTGGTGGGTTGATTGACCTTCATGGTAACAAACGTCTTATCTGTTGTCTTGGTGGGTTGGTTGGTCTTCATGACAACAAATGTCTTAACTGTTGTCTTGGTGGGTTGATTGACCTTCATGGTAACACATTTCTTATCTGTTGTCTTGGTGTGTTGGTCGGCCTTTATGGTGACACATGTTTTATCTGTTGTCTTGGTGGGTTGGTTGGCCTTCATGACAACACATGTCTTATCTGTTGTCTTGGTGTGTTGGTTGGTCTTCATGACAACAAATGTCTTAACTGTTGTCTTGGTGGGTTGGTTGGCCTTCATGGTAACAAATGTCTTATCTGTTGTCTTGGTGGGTTGATTGACCTTCATGGTAACAAACGTCTTATCTGTTGTCTTGGTGGGTTGGTTGGCCTTCATGACAACA
>CABFOV010005924.1:0-18159 GCA_902141375.1 Timema poppense | reverse complement strand
TTGTCTTGGTGGGTTGGTTGGTCTTCATGACAACAAATGTCTTATCTGTTGTCTTGGTGGGTTGATTGACCTTCATGGTAACAAATGTCTTATCTGTTGTCTTGGTGGGTTGGTCGGCCTTTATGGTGACACATGTTTTATCTGTTGTCTTGGTGGGTTGGTTGGCCTTCATGACAACAAATGTCTTATCTGTTGTCTTGGTGTGTTGGTCGGCCTTTATGGTAACACATGTCCTATCTGTTGTCTTGGAGGGTTGGTTGACCTTAATTATAGTAAATGTGTCTTCTGTCGTCATCTTTGCTGGTTGAATAGCCTTAATTATAACATAGATATCATATTTTCTGAATAACTGGTCTTCATAATAACTGAGTTGTCGTCTTGACTAGACACTTGCCCTTATAACAGATCTATCATCCGCTGTATTTGCTGGTTGGTTGGCCTTAGTGATAATAGATTTATAATTTGTCATCATGACATGTCGGTCTGTAGTCATTAGAGAATACAAACAATAAAATCAATTACTTCCTTGTGCAATTTAGCCTTACAGCCCTTTATGTTACCAGCAAAGTTAAACTATTATCATTTAGTGGGCACAAGTTAAGTCACGTGATTTCATTCAACCAATAAGGAGACTGCATTCAATCTGGCAGTCTGGACCGATGCCAATGTTTCTGTCGAAATGTTCATAATTTAACATGCGAGTTTGTTTCTACGAAGATATTGCTGCCTGCCCATATTATGTGGAAGTTCTAGGAACTGTTCTTGAGGATAAGTAATTGATGATACGAATGTTTTATACCCTCTGCCATCGGTGCTTTGTTTTCAGTGCACTCGTCGTCACCTCTCATTCAATCAATCATAGGGATTAAACTAAATATTTCACGTTAATAAATGTAAAAGATCAAAGACTCGTGGACCTAGACTAAAGAAACACGTCTCACAATCATTCAGATTCAGGGCTAGCTATCGTAATGTTCCCTCCTGATGAATGAGTCGAGACGTGATTCAAATAAATATCAAGTCACGCCATATGTTGAAAGTTTTGTATAATTTGATGTAGTTTTAATAGAAGGGAAGGCGAAAACACATTGGGTCATTACAGCAACCATTAACGATATTGCCAAACGCAATGCACCCACTATTAACAAACCTAGGTGTTAAAACCTAACCTCACATTAAATATAGGTAGGTGAAATTGTCGGTTTGACTTTTAACAGTCAATTGCAACAATTGCTCTTGGAGCATATTTTCTGGCTTTGTGCTGAAGTACATGTGTTGTCTTTTCATCACGTCTTACTACCCGTCAGGAATATATGCATTTTATTTACCACAACGGGATAGGGATATGTAGGATCAAATTTAATTAAAATGTACCCAAATTTTCTTGTAGGGGGAGGTATAAACTATTCAAGAAAAAATAATGTATGTAAATACCCCAGGGACTAGAACCCCAACCCTCCTTTTACACATCACTCCAGACTAGATTATCCTGGTCAACGTCTAGTTTGTGCTATCACAGATTCTATTTGTATCCTGCGCTTATAACCAACTCCTCTTAGTAATATTGATATAGTGTATTACTCACAACTTGTGAATGTGTGGAATGCCAGGCCTCCCCCGTGGTTATAATTCCACGTTAAACTGTAGGTCCTCCATTTCATCTCACAATCACCCTACCATTACATATTATCGTAAGTTCGTATAACCAGAACGGGTAGTAAGACAATAATAATAATATTGATATAAGCACCCGGTAATTGGTAACTGATGTGTTCAACTAAAAACCTTGAAATTTTGGATGAAGATAATTGTCCATACCCTCTCTCACTCACAATAAAATAGCAAATAATATTAAACCCCGTTTTAAAACCTGTCTTTGACAGGCTGATTTAACGTAAACTGAGTATGCTATACCAAAAGTCGGTAAAAAAAATGTCATATCCAATGATATCTTATTCATCGCTGTAGCCTTTGTATTAGTTGAGAAAAGGGGATGTTGACAACAGAAATAATATTTAGGATCCCTATGTGACCAAAGATCCCCTTCAAGTTAAGATCCCTATATGATCAGAAAACTCCAACATGCTAAAATGCCTGTGAGAGCGAGGATACCAGATATGCTAGCGCCACCTCATCATGATAATAATGATGTTGATAGTGGGTAAACCAACTCATGTCCTCCGAGGCCACGTACTAGTAGGCCCTACAGTCTAATAGATCCTTGAGGGGATGCAGGCACAGGAGCAATGTAGCGAGGGGTTGCATTGCGAGGGGTAGTTACTGACGGGGGTGGGTATTGATCGGTCCAGTGAGCTCCAGGACCGACCCCCAACCCCTGCTAGGGTTGCATTCCCCCACACCTGCACAACTCTACAGTTGTCGGTGGAAACAATCTCCTTTGTGTGTAACCTGTTACACAGGTATTACTACTCCTATTACGTGAGTATTAATCTCATGTTACCCATGCTGAAACCCAGGAGTTACAACTCCTGATATCCAGGTGTTAAAACTCCTACTACCCAGATATTAAACTCTTGATACCCAGGTATAACAGCTATTGTTACGCGGGTATTACAACTAATTTTGCTTATGTAATTAAAATCCAGTAACAACTACTATCCAGACATTACAACTAATACTACTACTCAGGTATTACAGCTACTACTAACCAAGTATTACAAATCCTTCTACCCAGATATTACAACTCTTACTAACCTAGTATTACAACTCCTACTACCCAGGTGTTACAGCTCCTACTACCCAAGTATTACAACTCCTACTACCCAGGTGTTACAGCTCCTACTACCCAAGTATTACAACTCCTACTACTCAGGTATTACAGCTCTTACTAACCAAGTATTACAACTCCTACTGCTCAGGTATTACAACTCCTACTACTCAGATATTACAGCTCTTACTGCTCAGGTATTACAACTCCTACTACCCAGGTATTACAACTCCTACTACTCAGACATTACAGCTCTTACTACTCAGACATTACAACTCCTACTGCTCAGGTATTACAACTCCTACTACTCAGACATTACAGCTCTTACTAAGTTTTACAACTCTTACTACCCAGGTATTACAGCTCCTACTAACCAAGTATTACAACTCCTACTACCCAGACATTACAACACCTACTACCCAGGTATTACAGCTCCTACTAACCTAGTTATACAATTCCTACTACCCAGGTATTACAGTTCCTACTAACCAATTATTACAACTCTTACTAACCAAGTATTACAACTCTTACTACCCAGATATTATAACTCTTACTACCCAGATATTACAACTCTTACTACCCAGATATTACAACTCCTACTACTCAGGTATTAAGCTCCGGACACCCGGATGTTACAGTTTTTGTTACCCAGTTTCTACTATTCCTCTTATTATAGCGTACACACGTAGGCTACCTGGGTTCTTTTTACCAAGCCCAGTGGTAACATACACACACTGTTGTCTGGATAGTGATGAGGAAAGAGGGGACTCCCAATTAGGAATGGAAATCTTCCGGTAAATTTTAAACAAGAAAATTGTTAAAAGATTATCGGCAGTGTTGACTTAAAGCTTGAGCTGTTAGCTAATACTTTAGCCAAACATGACATATATTTTAATTCTTTTATTGATTATATACTGGAATTAAAATCCAATTATATAAATGGAAGACAATAACATTTTTAGAGTAATTAATCCCAAGGTTAGGGGATATATTAATTAGGATTTTAATTATAATATTGACTCAACGTTAGCGACACATTCAACCACCAAGCGCTCTAGTCGATAATTGAGTGGAAAAAGAGAAGAGGACTCGTTATTGCTTTATTGTAACTCAGTTGATGTTTTTGGTCTAAATGCCGTTAATAGAAATAAAAATGACATGAACATTTTGAAACTTGGAACATGTCAACTACACTATTGTGTTTCATGTTGCTACAGTGGCGTTGAAAAATTAAATATTTATTTTCTTAGTCCACTCAATGAATGATGAAAAGAGAAATTATGTATTAATTCATAAGGAAGTAATATTGAAAGCTTTAGATAACTGTTTATAGTAACTTTATAAATTAATATATCAAATAAAACATATTTCTACAATTTCAAATTGTATTTACTTTCAAACAATTTTGGGGTCAAAAGTGAATCTCCTATAAAAATCAGGCTTTACATTAATTCCATTTGAATAGTTGAACTCTTTCAAGAAAGAAAAATGGATTTTTTTTAACGGAAAAATGTACATCCTAAGTATTTTCTCACAAATAAGTCTTGGTATATGTGGCCACGCTTTCCTCACTGGTGATGAGTCCTCCATCAGCCGTGGTGCGTATCGTAAGGTTGATGAATCTTTAGCTGGGCGAGGAAAGAGGTTGGGGGTGGGGGGATTGAGTCACGAACGCAGTCGGCTCTTCACTTGTTTATCCTCTCAAAGACGACTCTTGGGACGTAACTTCTCTCTCATCTAACACGACTTCTGCGTTTAAAAATACAATAAAAAACCTTCCCGGTGAAAATGCCAGTGGCCCCCAACATTCTTTATTTATATCAATCCGCCATTACTTTCCACAGCCCCGCATTATTGTGTAATGGAATGTTGCTCTAGTCCGGAAGTTTCCCGCTTCCGGACTGTTACGTGCAATCTAGTGATATCTCTCTCTCTATCTAACTCTCACAATGCTTTGATCCTCCCTTCCTCCTACTTCCTTCTCTCTTTCTCACAATCTCTTTGTTTCTCTCTCTCTGTTCGATCCAAGTCCACGCCACGTCATATACTGATCGTAACCACAGGACTAACTGGAGTTAAAAATTTACATTTTGTGTTCATGTCATTAGTGTTGTATCATTGTTCCTGTGCTGCAACTTTCCACTATGTTGTATTATACCACTGTCCATTATGTTATCTGAACGTTCCTGTGCTCCTACTTTCCACTATTTTGTGTTATACAACTTTTCGCGGTGTTGTCTGAACGTTCCTGTGCTTCAACTTTCCACTATGTTGTATTATACCACTGTCCATTATGTTATCTGAACGTTCCTGTGCTTCTACTTTCCACTATGTTGTGTTATACAACTTTTCGCGGTGTTGTCTGAACGTTCTTGTGCTCCTACTTTCCACTATGTTGTATTATACAACTGTCCGCGATGTTGTCTGAGTGTTTCTTTACTCCTTCGTCCCACAATGTAGCCTAAATTTTCCTGTAATCTACTCTCCAAATGTTACCTTAATGTCCCTGTGTCATACTTTCCTTAATGTTGCCTCACTGTTTCTATGTCCTAATTTCCTTAATGTGGCCTTAATATTGCTCTGATCCACAGTACACAATTTCAGTGTTCCTGCGTCATCTTTCCTTAATGTTACCTCAGTGTTTCTATGTCCTACTCTCTGCAATGTTGCCTCAGAATTACTGTGTGATCCTGCTGGTTATGTTATTTCAATGTTCCTGTGCCCTGCTCTTCACAATGTTGTTTCAATGTTCATATGTCGTAATGTCCACAATGCTACCCCAGTGCTCTTAAGGTATCCACAGCATTTCCATAGTATTCCTGTGCTCCTACTTTCCACAATGTTTTATTATTTTGTTCCTGTGCTCGCAATGTGCTGTTGTAGTTCCTTTTCCCCTAGAGTCCACAATGTATTATAAGTTTATCTCTGCTCCTACTGTTAGGGATGTTTTACCAGTATTCCTGTGTTCTCACTTTCGGCTATGTCTTTTCAATTCCCCTATGCTTGCAACACGGTATTACTGTGCGCCTACCGTTTGAAATGTCTTCTCAGTGTTCCCCTAATCCTACTGTTTTCTATGTTGCCTCAACGTTTCTGTTCTCCTACTGTCAGCAATGTTGTATCAGCGTATTTATCATCCTACTGTCAATAATATTGCCTCGGTGTACCTAGGTTCATACGGTTGGTAATGTAATAATTTAAGTCATCCTGTTTAATTTCCTTGTTGACGGTCCTGGGAGTGTTTGACTCTGTGTATCTTGTTGTTCCAGGAGTGTCCTGAGGGAGTGGTGCACGAGGACTCTTTCAAGGATATATACGCCAAGTTCTTTCCCCACGGGAGTAAGTACCAACTCCATTCCTATATAACTAGACTTAGAGCACACGGCAGAATCAACCTTACTTCTATACAACTATACCTAGAGTATATGTCAGAATCAACCTCACCTCCATACTGCTAGACTTAGACCACACGGCAGAATCAACCTCACCTCCATAAAGCTAGACTTAGAGCACACGGCAGAACCAACCTCACCTCCATAAAGCTAGACTTAGAGCACATGGCAGAATCAACCTCACCTTCATACAGCTAGACTTAGAGCACACGGCATAATCAACCTCACCTTCATACTGCTAGACTTAGAGCACACGGCATAATCAACCTTACCTTCATACAGCTAGACTTAGAGCACACGATAGAATCAACTTCACCTCCGTACAACTAGACTTAGAGCACACCGCAGTTAGTACCATCCTCACATTCATATAATTATTTTTTTTACATCCATTACTGTTTCCAGCCCGTGGCAGTTTTTTTTATTCAAGCCGTATGGTTTCCACTATCGGCTTGATAAGCCTGCCATAGCTTCATATGCCTTATAGTCTAACTTAAGACCAAGACAGCCACAACATCTAATCCCCAGCCGTTAAATATTACTGTGAAAGGGTAATCCCATATTTCATCAATGATCAACTGTTCAGCCATCCCGGGAATTGAATACGAGACCCTTAGCTCAGTAGACAGACAGGCTACCGACTGAGCTAAGGTGTCTGATTACATTCATATACCTAGCACACACTTATGTGCTTTCTTATTTGTATATAATATTGACCTTCAATATCAGGTATATTTATGAGGCCCTATTCCCAACCTCCATCATGTCTCGCTGCAATGTCTACTGCTAAACCTCTAACGTCAGGTATCATTGTAAGAGATTCTGCTAAACCTCCAATGTCAGGTCTCACTGTGAAGTCTGCTGCTAAACCTCCAATGTCAGGTCTCACTGTGAAGTCTGCTGCTAAACCTCTAACGTCAGGTATCATTGTAAGAGATTCTGCTAAACCTCCAATGTCAGGTCTCACTGTGAAGTCTGCTGCTATACTTCCAATGTCAGGCCTTACAACGAGGTTCACTTCTATACCTCCAATGTCAGGTATCATTGTGAGAACTATTGCTAAAGTTCCAAATCAGGTATCGCTGCTACGGCTGCTACTAGTACCGGACGTATTTTCATACCACTTATTTATTATCCTCTTTTGAGACAAATATCTTGATAATTAATAACATAGTCTTTAAATGTATGCCTTAATCTCAATAATTTAACTATCTGATTGTCTGTACTTGCACCAAATTATATTAACATGTTATTAACAGCTCATTTCCCACCGGAAAGGTTGGTTCTATTCCACATTCTCTCCCTTCCCACTCCCGGTTTTTTTTCTTCTTGCAATGTTTTATAGCTCTTCCCTGTCACAAGTTCTTGGCTCCGATCAGCTTTTGGTTGGTTGAGGGATGGCGCTTGAGTCTCCCCTAAATATACGGGCTGGGGCAACTGAGTATCTCGTTACTTAATTACAAACAACTAGTTCAAGCTTTAGAAATACTCGACTGATATCCTTCAGCAATCCTCTCCAAATTGTAATTTAGTCCCACTGTGTGTGCTGAAACTCTGCACATCAATAATGACATAGTGATAACACCATAACTGTAGATTTAGGAGATTTGTTTAATATATGTTCTTCATGCACTCCTTTATTTGAGAACGATACAGTCTGCATTACATAAATGTATGAAATGTAGGGGATCTATCTAATTGCGAGGTTGATATTTACAGGATTCTCCTGTTTTAGATAATACACACCGCATTACACAATTGTATGGAGGGTAGTATTAAATCTATCTCACGGCGTCAGTGGCTAAACAGGGCTCCCCTGTATTAGATTATAATACAACCCTCATTACACAACAATATTAAACCCTACATCCACAGTTTCTAAAGAGCTCAACAACCTGTAACGAACTAAACTTCACTCATCTTCTAACTATTTAAAGACAACCGTATCAACTTGCACATTAACACAAACTTTAAACAAGAACAATAATTACTCTACTTTACTCAAGTCTTCTATCAATCAAACTTTCCTTAGCTTAAAATTGTTGCTACATACATTTGGGGCCTATTACGTGTACTTTATACTATCAACAAACAAATTAAAAACGCATTTAACCTCAAACCAAAACACACTTCTTGTTTGTGTTAGAAATAACAATTGCTTTAAGATGTGGATCTAAGAACGCGAGAAATGAGCAGTGTTTCTGCAGTTTTTGTATTAAAACTTTTTTTTTTTCGAAATAAATCAAATATCGCTTCAGTACAAACATCGAGTTTATTTTTATTACATGGTGAAATCATAATTTCTTGAAAATCTGTCAATATGTTTCGGAATTTAATGACAACTTTTTTCTTCATTTAAAAAGTGTGACAGCTAGTTCCGCTATGCTCATGACATGTAGTCAAGAACTGTTGATATCCCCCTGTTAAGAAAAATTGAACTATATGTTTGTACAGAAGACTTTTATTTTATTTTTGCCAAAATGTTTTGCTATAAAAACTTCAAAAACACTGGTCTTTTATTGCGTCCACTACATTCCCACCTTAAGCACATTCACACAGACGGTATGTGTCACAAAAGTACACAATAATTGATCACTATCGCATGATTGGTTTGTTTAGTTTCCGTAATGAATAGTAATCCAGCAGTAGTAATATCAAACGTTTAGAAATGTCATTTACTGGAAATATTTCAATTAAATCAAACTCAATCTACACTAATTAACCTGTGTTGAAAAGTGTGACGTGGTGTAATACATAGGCGTGCGTAGGGGAGGAAAAAAAAAGTGTATTTCCGTTTTGATTTAACCGAGTGATATGCTCTTTGAATTTTAAAATGCCTACCGTTTGTATATATTAAGCAAAAGCTGAATTCAGTGATATAGAATATTCTGTATGTTGTAAAAATTAATGTGCATAAATCCAAAGTTCTTATAGAATTTAGAGCATATAAAAATAAGCAAAGAAATACAATGATCTAACAGCGCCTCAACTAATTCATAATTTTGTATTGCACATTGAACAAAAATTGACCTTTTTTTAGTAATTTTTAGCACCGCATCTTGCTACCCGTTCGAGCTATACACTTATGCACTAATAGTTTTAGGGATGAGGATGTGTTTCTGCATTTGCGTGGAGGGAAAGTGGAAAACCATTTTGAAAAACAATCCTCAGTACACCCGACTGAGATTCAAACCTTGATCTCCCCGTCATTGGCAGTCTAGTCTACTGTGAGAGTGACGCCTTAGATCATGCGACGCCTGAATTGTTTCTTCTTCAGTTAGTTACGATGATATGATGACCTGGTCAACGTCATCCCATTCTTTACAACAGAGAGATGAATAAACCCTATGTTTAGTCAATATTTGAACAAATTATTTCGGTTAGCTCCTTATGAATTTCATTTTAAAAATAAAATTTAGTTGTTGATTAAAATAAACATAGTAAATTTAGTTAAGATTTTTTAATGAATACATATAATGTTCTTTATAGGTACTGGAAATGTTTACTCCTCTTCGCCAACCATCCTTTCACAGAGCCATTTTTACGACCTTGGGCACCCCTTACTCCGATGGCAGCCCCTATTATGAACACTTTAATGAAATGTGCTGCGCACGGCTATGTTATGACATTAGCTAACTTAACCTAATATACCTCTAAACTCGACACGTTAGTTGAAGGTGACTCACAGGCAGTTTGTCGGTCGGCCGCTCTGAGCGCCACGGTATCGTAGTCCCGAGATGGTCGCAGTGTGGCTGGCACAGCTTGTTTTAATTAGTTCGTGTTGAAGATTGATGTGACCTCCACACGCTCGCCGGAACTAGAATAATTATTGTTAGTGTAGGGGGAAGAAGGGTCTTAATTCCACTGTTAGTTTACCTGGCTGATCTATAATTTATATTTGGAATAGTTTGATGTGAGCGACATTTCCCTAGTATTCCCTAGGATACAAAAATATATTTAATTGTGTTCTAGTGAACTGTGGCCATGGACTTATTACTTGTATTAGTGAATAACGTTTTTCCCCACATCATCCTGCTACCCGTTCAGGCTATACATTTATGTACTAATTACACTAGTGGTTTTAGGGATTAGGAAGGTTATATTTAGATGAAGAGCACCCTCATTTGCGTGGAGAGACAGTGGAAAACAATTTTTGGAAAAGGAAAAAAAACACCCTCAGTTCACCTGACCGAAATTCGAACCTCCATATCCCCTTCATTGGTAGTTTAATCTACTGCGAGAGTAGCACGTTAGATCATGCGGCCACTGAAGCGAGTGAATAACCAATTTTGGAATAGATAAGAAGCAAGAACTTTGGTATTTGGCAATTAAATTGATTAAATATAACAAAGCAGGGCAAACAAGTTCCAAATAGTTTTAGTAAAAATTTAAATCATAGAACTAGAATAAATAGAGAGGTGACCTGGCGGTCTAGGGGTAAGGTATCGAACCTCTGTGTTGGGGGTCTGGGGCTCAATCCTTGTTCCTGGCACAGATCTATCTTGTATAGCAGACTTCCCCTTCACTCTAATATGTAGCGGAGGTAACGATAATTATTACAAAGTAAATGTATAACAAAGTATAGACTGGGGAATATTTAATAAGAGTAAGAGAAATAAATAGGTAACAATAATAGATTTATTATAAAAAAAACATAAAAAGATGATATGGGGTTACAATTGATAGCAGGAAAACCGTAATAAATGTCCGTTAAATTGATTAAGGAAAACATATAACTATTAGAAGTATAAAGGAAAACATTGATTTTTAAACTGAAAAATAAAACTCCAAAAATATAGGAACTTTCCGTAGCACGGGAGAATACGTGTCCAAGACGACACGGAACAGTCAAATGGAAGTTGAGTTTATAGAGAGTATTGAATTCCAAAACAACCAGGCTAGCGCCAGAAGGGTCTAATCAGAAAACACGGTGAATTAATTACTAATAAAAATATAACTGCAAATACTATAGTTTAAAGTTACTAACTAAATGTCGGCCAGGCTAACTAGCTTGATTCGAAATTAAGAAAGGTCCCATATACACACTGAATAATAAATGGTAAGAGGACGGTCTGTGAATTACATTAGTAGATGGCTAACAATCGGGTGTCAACACAAAACTGTACCATGGCCGGTCCTTTCCCACTGGGTACTGACAGAGCACTCAATAGTACATTTATACCATTACCCACTCCCTGGGGTATACATCACATCTAGTACACACTAACTTTAAACACTTGGACTAATGAGGTGCCAACAAGGGGCAAATGAAAATACTATCTGTGCGGACCACTATACAAAACTAGGCGTGTTCCTCACTTTGCGCACCCAAAATAGTAACACAGAAAAAGGGGGGCCAACAAGAATGCTGTGAGATACTGACCTAACTAAGTCCTCAAATAAAGGCGTTAGACAACCTGCTTGTAGCCATACAAAAATTCGAACAAGTGAGCATGACGTTCACGGCGTCATGAGATATTGTGAAGTCATAAGGACTTAAAACGGAATAATGAACTTATGGAGAAGAGGAGCCTTAAATCAAGGTCCTTATTACATATAGAGCTCAAAGACCCTGTATTTAAGCTATGTCATATGGACAGAGGGAAAATATATAGTCAGACTATCTGACTAAAGAAATTAAGTCAGATTGACACAAAACCAAATTTAGTCATTCTGACTCAAATAACGAGTCTGAAGGACATACAAAACATTATAGCTGCTTCAACTAACAGAAACACAATTAGTCTTCTTGACTACTACAACAAGTCTGAAGGACTAAGAAAATATTTTAGCCGCTTCGACTAACTATACTAAGTCAGAAGGACACAGAAACAAAACTTAGTCACGCTTTTGACATAGAATACATTATAGCCGCTTCGAATAACAGAAACAAAATTAGTCTCCTTGACTACTACAACAAGTCTGAAGGACTTGGATATTTATCGAATACTTGGTACTTCAGACGAGATTCCCTCGACGTTGAGGTGGTGAGACCCACGACCCAAACATCAATACCACCAGTTTATTCTTCAGGTGCTGGAGTAGAGGTTTCTCCTTCGATGATATAATATGATGAACTACAGTCGAATTAACCTAGGGGTTACCCGTCATATACTCTTTTTTCTGACTTTAAACAGGACCAAATATGGGCATGTAATGAGTGAAAAGGAAGGAAGGGAGAGGGCAGGTGGGAAAAATGGAGAAAGAGTTGCTGAGGAAGTCCGTTAGTGCAGCAGTGCTCGTAGCTCGAGGCATTGGACCAACAACAGTCCGGTATTTCGTCAACATCGAGTGTTCAAGGGTTCAGACGTCTGTTAAAACTGCCACGCCCTTGCTCCGCCATACTTATAAAATAGTTTGTCGAAGCATGGTGTTTGTATCTGGGAACATCCGCTTAACGTAAGTGGAACACAAATTATATTATTGCAGAATATGTCAGTTTTAATTCTCTTCTTTGGATTCCTTTATTTGAGTTTAGTATTTTGTGCAGATTACGGTTTGTCGATTTCATTTTACTTGAGTGACATGATACAATCTGATTACCGAACCCTTCCTTCACCTCTGACAAGACGTGTATTAATCATAACTTGTGAATGTGTGGAAATCTAGGCCTCCACCGTGGTTCGGATTCCACGTTAAACTGTAGATCCTCCATTTCATCTCATAATCACTCTACCATTGCACATTAGCGTAAATGCGTATAACAAGGACGGGTAGCAAGACGCGATGATAATAATAATAATAATAATAATAATATGCGTATAACCCGAATGGGTAGTAAGACGCGGTGCTAATAATAATAATAATAATAATAATAATAATAAGCGCACCGAAGAGGAGTAGAGTACATAAGCTAAATTTTCTGACTAGGTTTACGATCTATTATTCAAAAGGAGAATACTGTACAGCTATGCACATTAAAAGTGCACTTAAAATTTGAAAGAGCACAAACTTATCTACTTTAATACATTGTGTATAAGGTCAAAGTCACATAACATTGTAATTTACATTACCTTATTTTTGGTCCAAACAATAAAAAATAAAGGTATGGAACATGAAACAATTTAAGATTAGTAGCCAACATTCTGGTGTTCATATACATTATGGTATGTAAGTCTCTCTCAACACAAGCTAAGATTTATTACGATAACAATTGGGACTGCCCCTATAGATAATTAAGATTCTTTATTAGGGCCTACTAGACTCAATGTCGAATAAATGTATAAATAAGTAAGTTCGACATGATTAGTATTCGAACTGACAAAGCTACCACAGATGATTAGTTAACGCATTGAAGCATGTATTGCCTTATATGTCTCGACCACAGCTTGTAACCGATGATGAATTAAAACTTAGTTCAAACAATAATCATTAGTATCTACCAAAGGGATTAAAAACATCCTACAAACTTTTAATTTTCGTGACATTTAGAAAATCCTACACATTAATTGTAAACCGTAGTTAGATATTATCTAACGAACAATTATTGTTATCAAAATAGTTTTATAGTTTGAAATAAACATGTTAGCAATTTTATTCGGCCATTATTCATGAGCTAGAGACAAGTGTATAAATTTTGTACATTTAAGGGATTTTTATTTATCTACATGCTATAAAAAATTTCAAACAAATCACATTTTGTAAATAGTTTCCCTGATTTACCACAAAAAACTCAAAATAATTTCTAGCGCATTAAACATTCATAAATTTTCTTTGACGCTGGTGTTAAACACTTTTCCACGTTGAAATTTAATTCTGATTTTGGCCTTAATTGTTTGCCATAACTCCCAAGTAAACTTCTATGTGCTCCACTCTAGCAATGTATGTACAGTATATACAATACACACATACTTTGTTGGCTTGTTTTATAAGCAACCTAACTATGTTTATTTTATGCAGTCCTAACATTGGACGGCGTATTTACTAAAAACTGTAAATGTATATTAATTTGTAGTAAAACTATTACTCTCTGAAAATATTGTTTCAGTTTTGTTTAAAGTTGGAATTTTATGGAAACATATTTTACATCAATGTTTGGCGAGCTCTTGTTGGTTATATTCCATAGGATTCATCGTTCCAAACATCCATGACACCTAACAATACATGATCACCCTCATACCTAAACAAGTGAGAGAAAGTTTGAGATTTAATAGGAATCCTCTCCGTTCTTCGGGTTGTCCCAAGCTTTCAGGTAATGTTTCACCAACCATGTATATCCTATTCTGAAACAGTTTTGTACAAGGTCGTGCTGTACTTGTTTCAGACTCCAGTTTGTACGCCCACTATGTCTTCAAGGCTTTTGACGTCAACAGCAACGGTGCCATCAGCTTCAGGGTGAGTCTTGGAGTTTTTGAGGTGCAAGTCAAATCTCTAGGTCAGTGGTTCCCAATTAACTACCAGTCAAGGACCCCCCAAGAGGCTCTTTGAGATCGGTGGACCCCCCCGTTTTTTCTTATCATTAGAATTTAATCCATTATATATATATATATATATATATATATATATATTTAAGCACCCACCACCACCATATTAATAATTCATGCTAGAAAACCTACAAAACTGGGAATTTTGCATAGTAAATCCAAATAAAATGTGNTTTAATCCATTATATATATATATATATATATATATATATATATTTAAGCACCCACCACCACCATATTAATAATTCATGCTAGAAAACCTACAAAACTGGGAATTTTGCATAGTAAATCCAAATAAAATGTGTTTTTACATACTTTTACTTAACACTAACTCTAGTTGTAATAATAATAAAAATAATAGTAATAGTTAACATAAAATATTAGTTAGGCCTACTTGAAAATGTATTAATCATGAAAAAGTTCAAACTTATTCATTTGGGTATAGTATTAGTGAGCTAAGTGAAACCTCTTATTTTTTTCCGTCACTTCTTGAAGATCAGGTTTAAGGCTGGACACACTGACTCGAAAATCCGAATGCATGTCAAAGAATATTTTTATACTTGTTTTTCATGTAGCACAGTGTTGCTTAATTATTATTTTAACTTTTTATTTTGTTAAATGTTGGCGGTTGTCGTGGACCCCCTTTTGGGAACCACTGCTCTAGGTGGTTCATGTCTAGTGGAGTATGCACCGCTAGATTCTTGTATCACAATGCTCCATTTGGAGCTACTCATTGCTCTCGAACCAATGCCCTGGAGTTACGTGCGTAAGTTATATCTCGACGCTAGATCTAAATACACACATTGTGTATAGGCGCTGGATATGTTCACGTTCCCTACCAACGATTAAACTGGATTCACACATGAAGCTACGCTATGCGAGCGAAATCGTGGACCGGGCGATTTTTACATCTCACTCGCGCTACGTTTTGTACTGCGCATGCGCACAAAGGACAGACCCACAAAAGGCCATGTTGTCTTGAAGACTTCAAATAGTCTACTAAACTTTCTAAAGTATAACGTAGTACAGCTTACTGTGTGAAACACACGAGATAATATGTCGCACAGCATAGCGTAGTGTAGCATAGCATAGCATAGCATAGCGTAGCTTTATGTGTGAATTCAGCATTAGACTGGGTTTGATTTAAAATAAATCAAAGATAATCTAAATTAAAGATTACAAATTATTATTTAGAATTAATTTAGTGCACATCTTATTTATGTTTATAAATGACTGAGACTGATTAAAGAAAATGTAAGTTGAGTTGGAGTAACTAGTTAATCTCCAACTCTTTGACTGCGTGAGAGTGTAACACACGTCCACTCTGTTTGCTGCTGTTATCGTGAGTGTTTTTCCAATGACTGCCGTGAGGGATTCTTGCAACCCTCACCCCGTCTCCTCGGGCTATTTCCTTCTTAAAAATAAATCGGCTAAGGTCGCTTTCACTGTAGGCCTAACTTAAAAATTCGCAACTCGTTTGGGGGAGGGGAATCTCTAACTTTTTCCTATAATCTACTGTTTATTTATTTTATTTTCATTTTTAGCACCGCGTCTTACTATCTGTTCAGGTTATAAGCCTATATACTATTTGTACTAATGGTTTTTAGTATTAGAAAGGTTATATTTAAGGAAGTGTACCCGCATTTTCTTGGATGGTGAGTGGAAAACCATTTTGTTAAATACCCAGCAAACCCGACCGAGATTTGGACCGCAATCTCCCCGTCGTTGGCAGTCTAGCCTACTACAAGAGTAGCGCGTTAGACAACGCGGCCACCAAAGTGGATTAGTATCTACTGTTAGTTTTCAACTCAGTTTTAAGGATCATAAATACTAAAAAAAAACAATATGTATTGTATCCTTCTTTATAAAGTTGGGCCGAATATCGTTTTGTAGCGGGCTAACTAGTCCTGGCACGTACAAACTAAATCTGCTAGAGAAAATCATTCCACGAAATAAAATATATATGGATATCAAATTATATATATTAATGTTGTAACATAATTTGTTACATACCACACCTCGGAAACATCGCTTCGTAAGGACGGCTCCATCGGAAGAGTTGCACACACGAGCACATCTAATGAACTGAGTGGATTTCTGCGTAGCTCGTGAGGGTGTGTACGTCATGGCCAGGTGCCTACGTACTGTTCTAAACGCCGAGGGGTGCTTCTAATCCTCCCCTCCCCCTTTGTACCCGTGGCTCGTCTGTTCAACCAGTATAAAATGCCTCGGTCCACTGGGAACAAAACACAGTTCCAATCTAATATTCGACGACTGACGTCTCTCCGATCTACAGTATATCAAGACATTGTGGTCACGATGATGCCGTCAGACTCGCCAGACAGTCAGAAATAGCTTGCCATAAACTATATATTTTTTTAGAAGGGAGTAGGAGGCTAAGTTATATCATGTAAAGTAAAAGGGATTTTTCTTACAAGTTTAGAGT
This sequence comes from Timema poppense, assembly GCA_902141375.1. Classification (NCBI taxonomy): domain Eukaryota; kingdom Metazoa; phylum Arthropoda; class Insecta; order Phasmatodea; family Timematidae; genus Timema; species Timema poppense. The sequence goes on along the minus strand of CABFOV010005924.1, from coordinate 1,170 downwards.
GTCTGTCACTCTTGAGTTTATTAACTATTTAAATATATGATTAGGTTATGTTTTCATTGGCAATGTCATTTTAAGCATCTCATGGGAGATCCTACGTATCTCTTGTTTTCTTGCTTGGTCCTTAAGACCAGTGGTTTCATTGGAGTGTGTCTCACTCCTTGGTCTGCATAACCGTATTGTGGTCTGCTGTGCTATCAGGCGGGAAAGGGGGAACTTTGGTTGTTCCAGGCCCGATGTCAAGACCTAGTTAGGTAATGGTTAGCTATTCTTGTAGAACCTTGGCGCCTTACGCTTTGTTGTTCCCCTGGTTGCGGTGTGCAACTTGTGGGTTTGTCACTGCTCTTCTGGTGTGGCCCGCATTGAATTAGATGTTAGTGCATAGTTGTTCACCTGGTTGCGGTGTGCAGTTTGTGGGTTTACTACTGCCCTTCTGGCTAGGCCCGCACGCTATGAGATGTTCATATCTGACTTCCTTCAGGGATGGCATGATACCTTGTTAATAGATTATAACCTATACCTGGTATGTGGTTGACATCTAGGTTGATTGTGGTTTAACTCATGATACCTGGCTATACTAATTGTTTACTGGCCAGCCTTTACTGTATGGAGGCCTAGAATCCTGAATGACAACTTTCCCTAAGATATTGCCCGATGTTTCTATGACCGGGACAAATAGACAATTCTCTGAAACGTATGTACTAATTCAATTAGGTCAAGCTAGCTTCACTGGCATATATCGTTCTCACCTCTTAAAATAGGGTTGTTTGTTTTAGAAGTTGAGTAGGTTGGCTCGCCTGTCATAATCAACAAATTTACTATTGCTACAGTATTGTGTTTGCAGTCTATGTCTCCCGTCGGAGAGTAGGGGAAGTAGGGGTAGTACCGGGACGCTAAGGGGAAAAATTCATAAAAAATAGTTAAATTAATATTTTAATCTGAAATTTCGTACAGAGAAGGACAATAGTATTTATTACAATATTTGACTATACAAATGTCTGTGTTCAGGAATTTCTTTTATCTACCTCCACAAATATAGAACAATGGAAAAAAACTGTTCTGCCCCAGCTATGGGGTATAACCGGATACGCCATGAGGTAAAACCGGATCTTATCATTTTTTGCTTCTTAGGCATGGGACACATACAAATTCGTCCAGCTCATTTTTATCCCA
>CABFOV010005923.1:8178-22269 GCA_902141375.1 Timema poppense | reverse complement strand
GAGGGTGGGGAGAGGGAAGTGTGTGGGTCCGCCCCCCCCCCCCCCCCATGTCACTTAGTAATGCCAAGCTCTACTCTCCCATACCCCTCTCCCCATATATGTACATATTTTATGGACAGCCCCTAAGCTTCATCAGTGGAAACACAAGGTAATCTTGCTACCTTTCAGGTTAAATGTAGGGTACATTTTTGTTGTTGATGTTTCCAGCAAGGGGAAGGAGCACCACATGCTCGTAAGGGTACGTGCGCTAACCATGTCCACGAAGTGACCAATTTCTTCAAAGGAGTACACGTCACACTGAACGCTCGAAACGAAGAGGAGGTGGACCCGCAGATAGTTATCGACAAGGTGGCCAAGTCAACTGGATCGGCCTACAGCTTCAAGGATCGCGGGGATCTAGAGAAAGAGTCTGGACCGGTGGTGAGCTTGGCAGATGTTTTGTGTGCCAGGGGCTGAGGGCTAGTCCTTGTTGTGTGGTCACTGCTCTTTATGTCCTCTATATCATCACCATCCTCCTCCTGAATCCAAATAATCGTTAACGGTAGGAGTAGGAGTATCACTTTAACTAGTTCTATCAGCATTGCGCACTTCATTGTTTTCACAGACATGGTCAAATTGTTCAAAATATATTTGTTTGACAAAACACAAGTTTTTTTTAATCAGGGCTGTGGAGTTGATATGCCAAGCCGTTGACTTCGAACAAAGAATGTTAACATTTAGTAACTTTTTTTTTGTATTTTCAACTATATTTCTTCTTATGTTAATAATTTTTTCTGAGATTCAGATTCAAGATTTGGATTTATAAAATAGTGGATTTGACCCATCTCTGAATCAAATAAAACTGCATATTATGTATGTTTAGGGGACGGTGTACAAGCGAGTTATTCCTAAACAAGAGATTAACACGAGGGAGAGAGACAAGTTCTGGGAGAAGGAAGAGCAAGAGGAGAAGCAGAGGCAGGCAGAGGAGAAGAACAGAAAAGAAGAAGAGAGAAGTAGGATCGAGTCGGAGCGCAAACAGAGAGAGGTGAGTAACATAAGCTAATTTTCTCAGCAGGGTATATCTTGAAATCGAGTCCAAGTGCCCACTGATGGGGGGGTCAGTTTTATGTTGAATATTTTATCAGTTAATAACATAAAAATGTCACACACACTTGAAAGTATCATATTCTTAAAATTGAAAAATGACACCTGGACACGAGAATCAAACTCGGGACCTTTGGCTTAGTACGCCAATGCTCTTACCACTGAGCTATCCAGGAATCGTCCTGTGCCCAGGTTCATTCTTCATTCATATTTTAAGGCAGAGTCTGTGATGGACGTGCGGAAATCGTTGGCTACAAATGTGTGATTAATTAAAATAAAGAGCTATCAGATAACGCAGCCAATTTCGACTCGGTAGCTGGCTTATTGTAGCCATTTGTACAATTATTATAACTGTACGGGATTGCATATTAATGAATCAAATAGCCAAAACTAATCCACACTAAAATGCATAATAATAGCTTTGGTTATTTGATTCACTATTGAAAGTGTCCAAATTAAGATTAATTGAACCGTTTCCTTTGTGTTAAACTATTTTATTATTTTTCTCTTTTAGGAAAACTTCTTTTCGTCCTATGAGGTAATTCTGTTATATTTGGAACAAGGTACAGTAAAGTTGGGGGGGGAAATATGTAAAAAGGGAACAAACACAATATGGCTTTTACAATGATATGATTGACACAGTTTACATTTTACATTGCTGCCACTGGACAAATAGGTAATGAATGATCTATCGGTACTCACATCTGTACACCCCTAGTCTCTATCCACCTTTCCTTTCTTCCAAATACCTTATTATTTGTGATTTTTCAAATTTAAACCAATGAAAACTTAGGCTAGGAAATTCTTCATCGGATTAAACGCCAAACCACTTTAATCTGGTGGCTCCACGCTTTGCATATTCAGCCAGGATTCAAACCAAATAAAATTCATCAGCATTTTGGCATTGTCAGCATGATCAAGGGCAACATTTAGTTTACTGACAGGTCTCTTTCTCTTCCCAGTTAAAGGAAGCGGCTGTGAGAGAAAGGCGTATCAAGGAGCGCACGGCGAGCATCAGTCAGTTGCGCGAGGCAGAGAAAAGCGCAGAGGAAAGGACGAAGGAGGTGACACCGGCTGACCAGGAGAAAGAAGACTGGGAGCGGGAGGAACGCGAGAGAAGAGGCCGGAGTGAGATCCTGCGCAAGGAACGCAGCAAGGTAGCATTACACTGATTAATGTAAACACTTTTTGGTAAACATTATTTATCACTATAATATAAAGAGCACAAAAATAAACTAGTCAGTAAAGGGTGTGTGAAACTTCGACTTGGTTTTAAAACAAATGATAGCTCTGACATTTCTTTGAAAAGTATTTCAGCTTCGACAATTACGAAGCTTCGATAATAAAAATATTGAGAGCTAAAACACTACATTTATGATCATGTAATTCCATTTTGAGCTGTTATATACATTAATAATTATATTCCTATGGAAACAAAAACTGAAGTAGTTTAATTGCATCTTGGGATTTATCAGATTCGAACGAAATATTACAAAATATTGTGCAATAAAACATTTCTCATGTAATTTTAGTGCATGGAGTAATATAAATAACCACATAATATCTTTTTATTTTTCAATCATAAAACAACTTACAAACAATATTCAAACTTTGATTCAGCTTAAAGAATAATTCAAAATTCGATTCTAGTTTGTATCAACTTTAAAAAGTTGACTTTGCACACCCCTACTAGTTAGTTTAAGTGTTAAACAATAACAACAAAAACAAATTATAAAAGTATTACATTGTTTAATTTTCTTTTGGATTTGGTCACTTTAAAAAGAACATGGCTGACTAAGCTTAAATTTGAATTTTACTCTTGTGGGTTGCCAACCATCAAATAATTTCACTAGAATGTAGATAGTTGGTTTTTATTTTATTAAAAGTTGATATTAATATATTTAATATAGTTAAAGTTCATAATCATCATCATCAGTTTACAGCTTTTGGCCGGGTCAATTTACTAAAATGCCTCCATCGTCTATCCATTTAACACACTCCCATTCTTCCCCCCTCTCTCACACTTTTGCTTTTATTTGCTCCTTCCATCTCTTTCTTGGTCTCCCTTGCTTTATTTTTCCTACATAATTCATCTCTATCATTCTCTTTGGTATTTTATCCTTTTCCGTCCTCATTACATGCCCATACCATCTTAGTTTTGCTTCCTTTACTATCTCATGTACTTTCTGTACCCTTGCACTTTCCCAGAAAACTTAGTTCCTTATCCTCTTTGTCCTCTTGATAGATAACATGCTTCTCAAAAAATTCATTCCATTGGCCTCCAATTTACTTGTTTCTCTTACAATCATTTCTTGATGTTCAAAATATAGATTGTATATTTATTAATAGATTAGAATGATAGGAATTAGGTTATTCGAGGAAGAGTTGGCATACAGGTAGTACATGCGATAGTAGAGGAAGCAAGACTGAAATGGTATGGGCCTATAATGAGGATGGAAACAGAGAGGATGTCGAAGAAAATGTTGGAACTGAAGTATGTGGGAAAAAGACTTCAGAGGAAGCCAAGAAATAGATGGGAGGAGTGGTAGAAGGATAGAGGAAGATGGAGGCATTTTACTAAACTGACCTGGACACAGGCTGATAACCGCTGTTGATGATGTTTTATAGATTAATGTTAAAGAATTAGTAGAAACTTCATAAGTAGATTTATTTTACTCTTAGTTTATTCCTCTGTACCTAAGTTATCGAAGATTTGATTCAGTGTAAATATTCATTGCTATTCTGTCAAAGTCAAGTGGTGGCTTGTTTCCAGGAAGCTCAGAACCTGATCTCAAAGCGAACTTTCAACGCTCGGGCAGTGTTTGAACAGAACACATCTGCCGGTCAACTGCACAGTATGCGGCGGTCTTCGTTGAACCCCGACCACGAGCCGGTTGTGAACTACTCTCCCCCGTCTCAAAATGCTGCGGCGAGGAAGGCCTCCTTGCCCTCGTGGCCCCCTGCAGACACCAGGCCAGAGCAGGTGACAACGCCGCTGAGAGATGACCGCAGCAATGTGTCTACCAAGGTCACAGGTACGTCTGGGTTTGGAAATAAAATGTTTACAAAGGGGTTTTTGTGTGAGGTTGCTGTTACTAACTGGGTCAAATCCACTATTTTATGAATTCCAATCTTGAATCTGAATCTTCCTTTTACTTTCAAATCCCAAATTGGAATTTAAATCTTGAAACAAATCATAAACCTCAGAGGAAATATAAATATCGTATAGTAAAATAATAGAAAGTGAAAATGGTATCTAAAAGTTAACATTATTTCTTATAACCCATTCATTATAACATCGACTCATTTGGTTAAGTGTTAAATTACTAGTCTGGGGGGCTAGTTGTTAAGTTTGTCCTATAAATATGTTGGTTCAGAACCACCAACAAGCAGTATTGGAGCTTTAAAACTAATTTCGCTTGGAAAATTGAAAAAAAATATTTCTTTTTAAGGATTCTACTCTCTAATACGATATTGTTTTTAATCCCTAGAGCTCGAATATCGTTGAGGACTTGAGGTTCCCATCCCTAAGTAATATAAACCTTTGTCAACATTGCCAAAACTTCTTTTAACTAGTAAAAACAAAACATGGGATAAAGGGAGTTGAGCCCATCTTTTTAATAAATTCCAAACATTTTTCTAAAGTGACCTGCTGCTGATTAACTGGAAAATTGGATACAAGATTAGACTCGACCCATAAGACATAGCCTATATTAAAGTGCAGTTTTCCACATTTTGCACCTGACAAAGGTGAAATTAGCTCACTTTAATAGTTTTTCCTCCTAATTTGAAAATAATTATTTCTTGATTTTGATGCATTAAAAAAAATATCGTAAAATATTTTCACTGGTCTTAATGCCACCGTTTTCTAAAGTAGATTACATAAAAACGCAACATGATGAAACGTCTGGTTTGAGCTGTATTACCTGCTTAATTTGGGTGCTATCTGTGGGGGGGAAGATGAGCTCTTAAAATAAAATAAAAGCTATCATGTTGTAGACAAACCTTCGCTTATTTGATAAATTAAATTACTGAATTCGATTCACCTCACAGTGGCTTGGTCTATAACAGATTATTTATAAATCTGCTTATTGGGGTGTACAAAGTCCAATTTTTCAATCCAAAGTTATTCCACATCGAAAATAAAAAAATATTCTCCAAGTCAAATCGAAGTTTGAATATTTCTTGTTGTTTTATGCTTGAAAAAATATTATATCGTGGTTATTCATAAAACTGTATGCACTAAAACCAGTTCTAAAATGTTTTATTGCACAATTGTTTGTAATATTTTGTCTTAATATGATAAAAAAGTTATTATCCCAACATGCAATTCAATTACTTCAGGTTTTTTTAACATGAATATTATGAGTATGCGATGCTTCACAAACTTTGACTTAGAGCTTCGTCCTAGGGGTCTGTAAGCTTGGGATTTTTCATTCGAGTCAATCTCGAGTTGAGTATTTCTAAAAGCTCCCAAGTTCAAGTTGAGTTCGAATATATTCATAATTTTAAAATGTTAGGAGTATATATTTGTTTACTTTAAATTTAAATAGGTGTCACATCTTTAAAGTTTGAGTTTAAAAAAATATACTAAGGGCCAGTTTCAGAGTCAGACTTAGTACGCCTCAAGTGCGGCGCTACACTAAGTTCATGACGACACCTATCTAAACCAGAATGGAATGGGCCAGTTTCCTATGCGAGAACGGCCCATTCCATTTGAATTTAGGTAGGTGTTGTCTTGTACTTAGTGTAGCGCCGCACTTGAGGCGTACTAAATCTGACTATTAAACTGGCCCTAAAACACATATCCTTAAAATATGAATAACACTCATATTTATAAATATAAATACTTTTAGAAAAGAAGTTAAACAGAAATATCGGTTTTTAAATTAGAAATAACACTTTAAAAAACACATTTTAGAAAAAAGAACACTAAGAAACTATAGGGCCTAATAGAAAAAGTAATTAAAATGGTTTCACCACTCATGTCTTAAAGCTTCATACACCCCTACCGCTTATATTGATTTTGTGTGAGTTGAGGACTTACAGTATGGTTAAAAACTGTTTTGTGATGCCATGTCATTTTATTTGGTTTCAGTAGAAGAGGAATCCCATTTACCATTAAACAATGTTCAACAGCAACAAAACACTGTCATCTCTCCTGTTAGTAATCAAGTAAGTATCCATTTTTTATTGCATTTTACTTGCTCATATAACTATTTTCTTACACAAGTTAATATGTTTATCTACATATATATTCACACACTCGCACACATGCACAAGCACATGCACACACATAAATGAATTCGAATCTTAAATTTTCTTTCGAATCTCGAATCCAAATTTGTATCTTTAAAAATATACAATTTACCTTAAGTTAAAGTGAAAAATATCTATAATTGAATTATAAAAAAAAAAGTGGTCTATGCCTGGTGTCACTGCCAAATGATATTTGGTTTGTCATACTTTTATTAATAAAAAACCAGGATGAATATTTTATTTTGGTAAATAAATTATTATATTAAACAGCTTTGTCCTTTTTTCTGGTGACTTTGTTACCAACTACACAAGTCTAAATAATTCCTTTTATTACCGGTAGTTGTAATATAATTGTTATATCAAGTCATGGTCTTCATAATGGTTTTCGAGATTTTTTGGGGGGAATTTTATGAATCTCTACTCCCTCAAATATTATAATATTCGAGGAATCGAGGGTCACGTATTTCATCATCATCATCGACTGTTTCCAGCCTGCGGCGCTGGGACAGTTTAGTAAAATTCCTCCTTACGCTCTCCTTTCACCACTCTTCCTTCTTTAATTTCTTCCATTCTTCTTCTCTCGCTTGTACACTTTCTGTCATCTGCACCTACCATTTCTTTCTTTGGCACCCTCCCTTTTTCCATCCTCGTTACATGATGAGACTTTCTCACCCTTGCTTCCTCTACTCTTCATGTACTCCCTCTGCTTCTACTCTTTCCCGGATAACTTCATTCTTAATATTGTTTCTCATCGTGACAGCTATTAATCTCTTACATTTAATGTCCTTGTGTCTAAAGCATTCCTATATCTAATTGATTATAATATCACCGGAAAACCTCTTTTCACCACCAGAGGTATATTTTGTGATAAATGGAAGACGGTACAAAAAGGAGGGATAGAAACAAATAAAAAAGGGGGAAATATAGTTTTTTTTATTGAGACAGGGTGACCTGGCGGTCCAGGGGTAAGGTGTCAGACTTCTATGTTGGCGGCCAGGGTTCAATCCTCGGTCCCGGCAAAGATTTATCTGATTACCAAACCCCTCCTTCACCTCTGACAAGACATCTTGTGAATGTGGGGAATGCCAGGCCTCCACCGTGGTTCGGATTCCACGTTAAACTGTAGGTCCTTCATTTCATCTCACAATCACCCTACCATTACACAATAGCGTAAGTGCGTATAACCCGAACGGGTAGTAAGATATGGTGCTAATAATAATAATAATATTGAGGCAGAATTAGTTCTTTGTCTTTTTGCATTAATGCAAATAGGCTAACTTTTTTTAAAATTTACATTGTAAAATCCACATTGTATTTTCCCCTTTTATTTGTGTCCATCCCTCTCTTTGTACCTTCCTCCATATTATTTATAGTATAAATTATAACGAAATAAAATATATTCTTGTGTATTACTTCTAAAGTGTTGGTTGTGAATTATATTTTCAGAAGATTGCAGAAACTGATAGGTATAGGGAACATTTAAATAGTGAAGAAGAACAAGATTGGAGCTGTAAGTAAATCTACTTTAAATTTATTTTATATGTCTTATCACCTGCTTCAGTGGCCGAATGGTCTAAGGCGTCATTCTCATGTTAGATTGATTACGGGAAGATTAGGGTTTGAATCCCAGTCGGGTCTACTGAGAGGTTTTTTTTTCCTTAAATAGTTTCCCACTCTCCTTCCATGCAAATGCGGGTAGATTACCTCTAGAATGCTTCCCTCTTCATCCCTACCCCATTAGACTAATTGCATGCATGTGTATAACCTGATACAGGTGGTAAAGACGGAGTGATGGGAAAAAATATAAATATATGTCATATATAAAGATCCTGAATTGTGGTAAATAAAATTATTTAATTTAGTTAAATAAAAACTTGTATTTCGGTATAAAAAATCTGTAAATAAAATATTTTCTTTGGCTAAAAATGGTGACAAATTAACTCATAATTAAGTGGTATGAATCGTTATTGAATATGAAAATAAATATTAAGACTAAAATTCTTCTTTATCTTTAAATTTTACTTTCGGTCACAATATAGTCACTATAATAACCATTGCAGACATTTATTTTACTTCTTATTTTATAAATGGCTTCCTCTTTCAGCAAGTTGCATTGCGAGTTTCACACTACTCTGTGATGAGTTTCGATAGAATGAAACCTAGGTCGGGGGATTGGGCGTTGACGATCGATTTTCTTAAAAAGGCAGCCAACACTTTGTCCAGTGGCATCAATGCAAAGTGTGAACTGTGTTATTATCTTCATTGTAACAGACATTTATTGTGTTAATCCCCTTTTATAGGTTTTCTATCAACCTTCTTTCAAATATATATTTTATAGACAATTTATTAAGATTAGAACACAATAGTGAATACACATATACCATAACAGTCTTCTATATCATTGATATAGTAAAGGACATAATGAATTGTGATTTTTTTTCCAAGCTGATACTGAAGTTTCACAGCCAATTATTCTAGAGGCCAAACAACCTGCGCGAGAGACAACACAGCCTCAAACAATTCGCGAGGCCACTCAGCCTCAAACAATCCGCGAGGCCACTCAGCCGATTATCCGAGAGGCCTTGCAGGTGGCTCAATGCATGGAGGAAGAAGAGCTCCTGGCATATAGTAATGGGCAGGACGACCTGGGTCTTCAGGCCAGGGCACTCTATGACTATCAGGCTGGTATGTTTGACAGGAGGTTACATTTAGAATGACTGATTGATTTAACTCCATTACCATCACCACCAAACATCAAAAATGTGCTTCATACACTAAAACATAGAAAAATACGTTTGAGCTAATAGGTTTGTACCTTATATTTGGAATTAAATAATATTCCTTTTTATAATGAAAATAAACTCTATAAAAATTATCTTTTTAATTACCCTTATAGTAGGGACTTATCTATTTCATCTAATTCTCGATTAGTTCTATGAATAGGTTTAAAAATTAATTTACTATCATTTATTCCTTTAATTTCTACAACTAATATTTTATTGTCATCTGAATCTGTATTAAAATACTTCATGATTCAAACTATTGCATCAGTTATTATAATTCTATCTATTATAATAATGTTATTAATTAAATCAATGGCTATACAAATTCATTTTAACAACTTATCTCTAGTAATAATTTATTTAGCTCTAAAGGCATTTCACTTTTGATTCCCAGTCGCTGTAGAGGGATTAACCCGAATAAATTGTTTAGTCTTAATAACTACCTCCTTCCATCCTCATTTTGAATTTCATTCATGGGAAAATGATGAACATAAAAAGGAAAATAATTGAATATAGAAATAGTAACTAAATGTTAAATTATTTATTAAATAAAGTGCATAGAGAAAAAACAATTGGTATAAATAAAATGACGGAATATTAGGAAAATGATATGTATTAGTGTTTTTACTTTTATTTGTGCTCTACCATTTTCCTAATCTTCTATCATTTTATAAATGTTATATTAATGATATGAGATCTAGTTGTTAAGTTTGTCCAAAAATGATGTTTATGTTGAACCATCAGTAAGGAGTAGTGTAGAAATTTTGGAAATTTCAATTAATAACTTTTTCTCCGAATCTCTTAATCCGGTAGTTTCTTGTTGAGTCTTAAATATCTTCAAGAGTTTGGGGGTCACATTCTTAAACATTTGTCAATACATTCATAATAAACATTATCCATACATTTTCTAATTTAAGAAATTTAAAAAAATGTAAATTTTAATCTTGCCATGGTAAACATTTATTTGTCCATTCTTACTTTTGTACATTTCTGTTGGTTGTTGTGTGAAGTCTTTTCCTCTCGGTTTCTCCTCAGCGGATTCGACGGAAATCACGTTTGACCCGGGTGACATCATCACCCACATTGACCAGATTGACGAAGGCTGGTGGCAGGGCCTGGGGCCCGACGGGACTTACGGCCTGTTCCCTGCCAACTATGTGGAGCTTCTCAACTAGGCGCCTCTTTAGCCCGCGCCTCTTGGTCTCGTCTGCGTTCCCAGTATTGTCTTACCTTGCCTAACAAGCTCATTATGTATTATTTTTCAAATGCTGTGGTTTTTATTTAGTAAATGCTCTGTTACAATTAAGTTATATATATGTTTTTATAATAATCCTGCATTGAATATTGAAAAGAGGATAGAAGGGCAAGACCTACACACTTACCAGAAAATTGTAGGCCTCAAAGTTCACAATTAAAACACATCAAAACACATAATTATGTTGTTGTTGTTGTTGTTAGCACCGCGTCTTAATACCCGTTCGGGTTATACGCACTTACGCTAATGTGCAATGTTAGGGTGAATGTGAGATGAAATGAAGGACCTACAGTTTAACTACCTGGTATTCCTCACATTCACAAGATGTCTTGTCAGAGGTGAAGGAAGGGTTTGGTAATCAGATAAATCTTTGCCGGGACATAATTATGTTAAAATTATTCTATTCTTTACTACAGTTTTTAAAAATAAATATGAGCGAGGCTTGCTTCTAACAAATTTCCTCATTTAGCAAATAAAGTTTGATTCAAAATCTTATGTTATCGTTGTTTAAATATTTCAGTAAAACAGTTTCTGGCAGTTGAATTCAGATTCAAATAATATATTTTAACGTTAATATTTAAAATAACACCTTTTAAAATATATCTTTAGGTAGGAATGCATACTTTATATATGTTATATTTTACGAGTGTTTTTCCTTTTTAAATAGGTACCAGTTATGTGTTGATTATATGCTAACACTGCATTAAGGAACTGTATCTGTTTATTTTTATCATAGTAGGTTTAATAATTTGCTAAGCGCTTTTTCTGTTAATATAATCTCAAAGCCCTGTAATTATTTTTGAGAACTCCCCAGACTTTATTTGTAAATATAACTATAACATAAAATATTGACAGTATTGGGGTGGTATAATTTTATTATGTCCAATAAACTATTTACATATAATATTAGGGCATTTTATGACTAAATTTAGCTGCAGTTATTATCATTATTTATTATTATATAGTTCTTTTATTCTGTGTTCGTCCCTTTAATATGTTTCTATCCACCTATCTTATACCTTCTTCCGAATATAAATATTTCTTGTATTTATGTTTTTTAAAATAACTAGTCTAGGAACAAAGCCAAGGAAACTCAACTGCCCATTTTTTAATATCCAAACTTATGGTCAAATTCTACTGCCAACTTTAGCACCAATTTAAATGTGTTTTATAATAATGTAATGTATCATTTTCATATGCACATACATTTTTATTTGACAAATTTTAATAACAACGATTTATTTTAAACTTTTGAGGCATATAATTTTATATTTAGAAGGTATTTTTCCTGTACTTTTTACCCGTGACTTTGTCTGCACAGTATTATTATCATGAATATTGTATTTTTACAAAGTTCATATCCTTTTTGACAGTTGTTTTGTAAGGATCATTTATAAAAATTAAACGTTATGTCATTTGTTGTATTATTATATCCAAGACTGACTTTTAAGATAATTTATTTTAAGAATTTTTACCAGGTAAATCAAAATAAATCTTATTTTCAAATTTTAAGTTTAATGCGTTGTCACATCTAGTGCACACCTATTTCGCCGTGATATGTTAGTAGGACATGTGTGACCACGTCAAGATTGCATGACAACAGGATGTGCATATTATTTATTGTAAAATTAAAAAAAAAAGAAGTTATTTTCAATAGAACACTAGGCTAAATCAAGATTTTTTAAATTAGAAGGGATTAGAAGGGACACTTACCTTGTTCGTCGACCTCGATGGTCTTGGGGTAAAGTGCTTGCCTCAGGACCCGGTACTGGTGGGTTCGGACCCAGCCGAGATCAACAGGTTTTTCTTGAGCAATACAAATCCATAACACAACTTCCTGGTGAGGGGAAGTAGATCTGTCGGTCCCATGTCGATTGTGGCGTGTAAAATAACCCTGTTAAGTATGTGAAAACACCTTTCCCGGCTCTTTCGCTCTCGCTCATTGAAATTCTCGTGCGCTGATATCAGGGGAAATAGCTGACCAATGCAGGGCTCGTTGGATATCTACAGAATGGTTGAAATATTCTGCAGAGGGAATTATTGATGGCAGTAGTACCTCTCTGGTAGAGGAAGGGAAAGATGATTTGTAGATAGTCGGTATTCCCAATTTATGAAGTTTATAGTTATTTGAAATCATGGTTTGAATTAGGAGGGATAATCAGCACATTTACCTTGGTGATATTTGAGTAGAAATTGTTTAGATAGGACACTAAAAACTCATTTTTTAGGACGGGCTTTCACTGTCACAAACAGCTCCACCAGGTCAAGAAAGTAGACCGTTCCAGTATCACCAAGTTAACTGTACTGGCTATCCCTCCTAATTTAAACCATGAAGCTTATAGATGAGTCCTTAGTGACATACTTTGTCAAAGGCCTTTTCGGATTCTCACATTACACCAAACAAGATGGCTGGTCCTTATTAAATTGATTGTTAACAAGAGCCTACAGCTTCAACATTTGGTCTGCAGTCGATAATCCGGGTCTAAATCCCACGTTTGGAGAAGGTAACAATTTCTTACATAAATATTTGGAGGTGTTTTGTTAGTACGTTTTTAACTATTTTACTAAAAACTGGAACTAGGTTTATAGATTTATATGGTGGTTTTTTAAAGAATAGAATTTTGGAAAACAAGTTTCAGGGATAATATCTTATTCTTAAGATGACGAAACAAAATTCGAGTTTTTTTTTTTAAGAAATGTGTCAAGTGCCTCACTTACGTATCGATAGGTTGTTTTGTCTGCACCGGAATCAGATCTTCTGTGCAGTGTGTATTGGATGTCTGTAACATTGTCTGCATCTAGAAGACAGTCTGAAATACTTTCATCAACTATTGGATCTAATGGAGGGGCACAAGTATTAAACTGTGCCACGTCTATGTTGGGATCGTGCTCTTCACACATACAACTTCTAGGGCATGTGGATACATTTTCAAAATAGTCGACAAATATATTGGCTTTGTTGATGTCAATCTTTTTTAAAATATAAATTACTGGTTCCAAATCCATTTTAAATCCGGATTATAAATTATTTGGAAAATCAACGCTCTTTTTAAGTATTAGATCAGTGCCACATAACACTGTGATGTACCCCACCTTACCCCCTCCCCAATGTAGACCTTAGCCCCCACCCCCACTCCCTCTCTCAACAGCTTTGCGTCTTTACGGATGAGCCATAAGAGAATTTTGGGTAAAATAACTTGTTTACTTATCCCTTCATATGCTTCACAAATAATTTCATTTTAGCTCAAATTATGTTATGTTATTTGTATTATATCAAAATTACATCCACATTAAATAAAACTAAAAAAAAATGTTTGTGATTAAAAATGATAAATTTTATGGTTGTGAAATTTGCCAATTGGGCTTGATAACATTTTTTATACTAATAGTTTAATAGTAAATTTTTAGGATGTCATAGCTATGAGCTCCTCTGTCTATATACATCCATAAATATTGAATGGTTTGTATTGTATTAGAAAGTATTTTTGTTGTTGTTGGACTGGTAGTAATTTCATTTTAACACTTTACCCGTTGCGCATAACTTTACAAGAAATATATTTATTATTCTGGCTATTTATGTGTTAGCTTGTAGTTTTTAGATATATTTTTAATACAGTTACCGTTTGACTTTGCTTTAAAACAGTAGTTCCCAACCTTTTTCAGCCGACACCCACCTTTTGTTAAATCATACAATTCCCCCCCCCCCCC
>CABFOV010005922.1:23335-38726 GCA_902141375.1 Timema poppense | reverse complement strand
ACTATTATTCTATTATATTATATTATAAGTTTATTAAATATATTATTATAATTATATATATTTATATTTTTTATTACAGTATCATGTAGAGACAAGACCAATTTTTTTTTCTCTGGACAGTTGTTAAAGGCATACCTATTTTTATACATTATAAAACAAGGACAATTTTTTTAAACACTATAAATTATTTTTTTTTATTTTTTTTACCAGAATATTAATAATAGATTTATGTTTAACAATTAAACTTAATTAAAGTAATATTATTTTGACTCACAACAATATAAAATGTGACCGTGAAAATTATATTGAAATATATTTTTATAAAACTAACAGCTTCTGAGATATTCAAAAAATACAATTTTGTGAGCTTTAGCTGTAAAGAGATACTATTTAAGTTTAAACGCAATAATTCGCCAATGCCATAGAGTAATTAATTATAAGTATGTCTCTCAAATTGTTTATGTTATTTTTCCTTAAACTTCTTAGGATAAATGTTTATACGACAATGATATATCTCCATTTTAAACTCAATAGTCAATATTTACATCTTTATTGGTCAACATTTATTAATGAGGAATGTAACAGCAATGCGATGAACTGAAGATCTGCAACACCTAATAAAATGTCGAAAATTATAATCGGAATTCGAAATTTTATTACGAAGTGTTGACCTTTGTGGACCCAATATCGATATTTTTTATTGGTCCAAACCTACAAATGACAACATTAATTCTTTAAAAATAAAATTATAAAATTTAAAACTGGAATTCAATTTTTTTTACATAATTATAATGCAATTTATGCCCTGGTTTGTTAGTGTATATAATTTCGTTTCCCATATATTACGAGTTTTGAGTAAATATCTTCATTTTTAAATAATAGAGCGAGAAAGTCCACGTGGAGTTCCTTACAATTTTTTTTTAATATCAAATACCATACAGATAAATATATTAAATGTATTTTTACTTTAAATTTATGCTTTACTATTATTTTTGTTTAAAATCTTTAATATACAAATAGAATAATGCATCCTTAGTAGGGTTTAATATTAATAATTATTAACAATTTCAAAATATCGGTGTAATAGGTATTAATTTATTTGGTCAAAATATACTTTAGCATATACGGGTCGGTTATATGCTTTGGGTGATATTTTGTCACATAGAATAATCAAATAAAAAGATACGATTATTTAGCCGATTATTTAGGGTGTTAATTCCCTCATATGAGCCTAGAGGTCAGTAAAACAAGAACCTACGTGTGAACAGCAGAGCAAGGTAACATCACAGTTTGTTATTTTGATTTATTATTCTTACTGGTATAATTCCAAGAATGGAGTTTTAGAAGTTAAACAAGTTATTTAAAATGCTCTCAAATCAAAATAAACTATTGTTTCTTTACAGCATACGCTTTTATCTAATAAATTATTTGGTTAGAATATATTTGTTTTGATGTCAAACTTTGGTCCCATAGTGGCCCTTTAACAACGAGATAGGTGAATAGTTAATAAATTGTTGCTAGTAATTTTCAACTGTAGTAAAAGGTCAAATTTACCACTAATGGAATATACCTATGGATGACTAACAACTGGAAAACGACACAAACATATTTCGTCTTTAGCCTATGATATAAAAAAAAGGATAATAAAAACCTAAACTGGTTTGCTCACCTGTTCAACATGACATTATTTGATATGGTAATCGCACTCAAGGCTTCTTAGAAACGTATTAGGTATGATAGAGTGTACGTGTTTTTAATGTATACATATTTGATTATCGGCGCACTTTATTTTAAATACTCGACAGTATGAACGAAAATTGGCGTTGCTATGAAGTGTTTTACCTATTTCATGTTGACTGTTTTAACCAAACCAGGTATGTTCTCGATTATTAAATTTCACATGTGTGACCCCATGGCTTAGTCCTAAACTAATGTGTGGTATGTGAACTTGTAGAAATAGTTAGTTCAATAAAGCCATCTTAATAAGAATATATTTGATCTACAGGAGTGTGATGTGTTTGTTTCTTTAGCGATAACTATATCAAACCAGTAAACCTTAATTACTAGCAAATTTAGTTTAAAAAAATCCCACTAACAAATTATTTTTCAATATTTATGTATTCTGTATTCAAATTATTTTATCAGCTATATTAATTTTAATTACTACGTTCTAGTGCCAGGTTACTGAATATTAGAGTAAATTCGTATCTTATTTACACCAAGAACCCATATTGTTTATATCTCACTTATAAAAAGTAAAAGATACATTTTACCACAGTAGATTTTTGGGCCTGCTGGTAATCGAAAAAGGACCTTTAGACGAATAAACACTAGTATCACTAGTAATTAGATTAGCTTCCCACCCCACTCGACTACAGATGTGTTTGTGTCGGTATGAAGTAAATATGTAGTTTTGCAATCCATTATTAGATAATTTAAGTGAGTTAAGCATCAATCCAAAAGTCCCAGTCCGATGTCCATGTCCAAATGTGATTTTTCAACTAGTTAAAAATATCAAGCGAGTGTTTTATGTATAGACCGATGTATCATCATAAGTTATGATAGACCTGTGTAGGCCCTACACAAATAGCCGCTCCAGCTAGAAACATGTATTTATTAGAACACTCAACTCATTATAATATTAATATTTAGCACCGCGTCTTACTACCCGTTCGGGTTATACACTTTACGTACCTACTAATTACTATAATAGGTTAGGAATTGGGAAGGTTGAATGAGAGGAAGTGAACCCGCATTTGCGTGGAGGGGGGAGTGGAAAACCATTTAGGAAAAGCCCCCCCCAGTTCACCCGNGTGGAAAACCATTTAGGAAAAGCCCCCCCCAGTTCACCCGACCAAGATTCAAACCTCGATCTCCCCGTCCTCAGCAGTCGAGCTCAACACGACAAGCGCGTTAGCCAACTACGCCACCGAGGCAGGTAACTCATTATAGATTAAAAACAATACACCTAGAACCCCTAGAACATTCGTGCCTACCCATTGTCTGACACACCCACAACGGTTCTCACAAGCTAGAAAGACGCAAGAGACTGGATTGTTGGTGAAGATGAGGTTGGAGTTTGAATCCCAGCAGGGTGTAACAGGCTGTTTTTTCCCCAAATGATACCCCTCTTCCTCCAAGCCAATTCTAGGTTTTTCTTCTGATTCCTACATTTCCTATCCTTACCCTAGTACTTCTATTAAATGCGAATATCCCGGACGGGTAGAAGGAGCGGAATACGAGTAAATAGTGCACCTGAAATGGCTAACGTTTATATTTTGTTGTGAGATAATTCTACCCACTAATATTGCTATCGGGAGGTTAAAGTTAGCGATCAAATAAATGTTATCAGCCACTTTAATATTGTACGCCTACTATGAACTGAATGTATCTGCCTGATAGCTATCTGAAGAATAATTATATTTTTATGCAGAAAACGCTAAGTTAGTATTGTTTTTATTGGTTCTCGCACGCGTATTATCCCTACTGCTACCGCTACTACCTGGAAATTGGCTACAATGCTCAACATTTGTTATATAATGGCGGCTAAACGAGTGCGAGTAAACAGATAGCAGCACGTGGGCGAAGAAGCTAAGATATCTTGCAAGTACTAATTTTGGTGTCTGCCAAAATGTGGGCAATAGTTGGATACAACGTTGACCAAAATTAATTTATTCTACTCACATTTTGATAATTTGTTTTTATATAAATATAACTCTACAAATAGCTTGAAAGTTTATATAAAAATATGAATTAAATGTTCTAGCTTTATATAGTTACTTACTAAACACGTGAACCAAGATTTTAACCTAAAAACATATTCTGATAGGCGAAATCTCATTTAAAAAAACAACGCGTCACTATGGCAACCACCAATTTAACTTTCAGATAAAAGTTATCAGGTACGTAAACCTCCCGATAAAAATGTGATGGATAAATACATTTTATGTGGCAGATAAATTCTATCTGGCAGTCATAAGACGCACTTTTAACTTATCGACCAAATAGATTGATCTGCTAGATTAATATTTATCCAGGAGTCATAAGATCGGCCCTAAATGAGCTTTAGTCCAGGGTGTAAAATTTGTGGGGCGGCCATTTTCAGTCGTCAAATCATAAACTGCAGGCGCAAAAAAAATAATAATAAGTTTGTTGAGTACACAGCGTTAGAGTGACTCAAACAAAAGTATTCTGATCCACCCCTATAAAACATTTAGTTTCTAATAAAAATCCGAATTTTCGCGACTCTTAAGTAGGTGGCAGTCGCTTCACCCCAGGTCTTCATGCAAAGTAAATGCACCCCTGTGTGCAAGTTGTTTCGTTGGCTGTATATAGGATGCGCACTCTAGAAACCTGGTAATCAAACACTGTAGAATGTACAGTTGTATAAACTGGTGGTCAATTTACACAAATAATTTTATTTTATTTTCGCTATTTAACGTGCACTATCTGAACTGACTGATTACACCAGCACACGTCTTATAAACCATCCAAACTATACCCAGACTACAGAAAATTGCTCCTCACTGATAAAGTGGATATTCACATTTCGCCAATGATACATATTTCTTCCATTCCGAGAGGTGAATCTGAGACACTGACCATATATGACAGACACACTACTGACTAAGCTAAGGCTGCGGTCACTTTGGATGCACGCTTGCGCAAGTATTAGGTTCCGCAAGCGTGCGTAAGTATTAGGTTGGGCAAGCGTGCGCAAGTATTAGGTTGCGCAAGCGTGCGAAAGTATTAGGTTGCGCAAGCGTGCGAAAGTATTAGGTTGCGCAAGCGTGCGCATGAAGCTTGTGCGTGCACGAACTGGTCACATTGTTTGCTACTAGGTGCAAGTAATCACTCCAGTGAGCTGTCAAGATGGAGTCATCGGACGAAGAAGAATTTGTTTAGGAAAATAGTGTGTTGAAATTTTAAATGATGGATGAAGAGCCATTTAGGTAGGAATGGGTCAACGAATATTTTAAGAATAGAGATGATGATGGAGAATATAGCGAGTTCTAAAAACTGAATTCAGTGTATGCTGGCTAATGTAGACGTGATTCTGAAATGTGTGTGTTTGTTGCATAGCATTGTTATTGATAGAGAAGGCAGTGCAGAAGTGGATAGTTATGTTGCACAAAACCAAACACAGCTCCTTCGAGACTACCGGCCAAATGATGACTTGCGTAGATGCAATAGAGCTACTGAAAATGCAATTAAAATCGGAGATGCTTTTAAACACTACTTCAATACCAAATAACCCAAAAATTGTTCAAACTTTCATAGGCTAACTACTAATAATGAAGCATAACTAATCTGTAGGTAAATATATTATTCTGTGATTTTTGTGATAGTTAAAACAATAATAAGTTAACTTGATTAAAGTTTTTTCCCAACTTTTCAAAACTATCATTACCTACTTGGAATATCCAATATGGTTCCTATTTCCGCTCAGAGTTTTTTTATATTGTCTCTATTGCTATGGTCCTTAGAAGAGGTATCCCAGATGGCCCTTCTTGCATCAACGCATGCTATTAGCATATCAATTTCCATCGTAAACACAAACACAAATACACAAGGACATAACTATCACCTCTTTAAATTCAAGGGAAATAAAATAACTCTCACGTCAATACAGCAGGCGTGCATGAAGAAACAAATTTATTTGATCCACGGTTACACGTGCACAAGCTTGTACAAGCTTGCGCATTCAGTTCGCACTCAGTGTGACCAGCTCGGGCACGCGACCACTGGTTTAGATGGGTTTATTCGAATTTTGTTTCTTCATGCAAGCTTGCACACGCTCGCGCATACAGTTTACTTGCGCAACTTGCATCCAAAGTGAACGCAGCCTTAGGCTGCGGTCACTTTGGATACACGCTTGCGCAAGTATTAGGTTGCGCAAGCGTGCGCAAGCAGCGTGCGCATGTACGAAGTGGTCACATTGGCTGCAACTAAGTGCAAGTAATCACTTCCAGCGACCTGTCAAGATGGATTCATCAGACCAAGAAGAATTTGTGATGGAAAATGGTGTGTTGAAATTTTTAATGTAGGATGAAGAGCCATTTAGGAAATAACGGGTTGATGATTATTTTAAGAATAGAGATGATGATGGAGAATATAGCGAGTTCTAAAAACTGAAATTCAGTGTATGCTGGCTAATGTAGACGTGATTCTGAAATGTGTGTGTTTGTTGCATAACATTGTTAACGTGATTCTGAAATGTGTGTGTTTGTTGCATAACGTTGTTATTGATAGAGAAGGCAGTGCAGAAGTGGATAGTTATGTTTCACAAAACCAAACACAGCTCCTTCGAGACTACCGGCCAAATGATGACTTGCGTAGATACAATAGAGCTACTGAAAAGGCAATTAAAATCGGAGACGCCTTTAAACAATACTGCAATACCAAATAACCCAAACATTGTTCAAACTTTCATAGGCTAACTACTAATAATGAAGCATAACTATTCAGTAGGTAATTATATTATTTTGTGATTTTTGTGATAGTTAAAACAATAATAATCAAGTTGAAATAAAGTTTTTTCACCGTTTTTCAAATATATCATTACTTACTTGGAATATCCAATATTGTTCCTGGTAGTAAGACGCGGTGCTAATAATAATAATAATATGGTTCCTATCTCCTCCCACAGTTTCTTTATAATATCTCTGTTGCTATGGTTCTTATAAGAGGCATCCCAGATGGTCCTTCTTGCTTCAACTCATTATATTGGCATATCCATTTCCGTCGTAAACACAAATACAAACACACAAGGACAAAACTATCACCTCTTGATAACAAGGGAAATAAAATAATTCTCACGTCGATACAGCAAGCGTGCATGAAGAAACAAATTTATTTGATCCGCGGCAAGCTTGTACAAGCTTGCGCATCCAGTTCGCACTCAGTGTGACCAGCTCGGGCGCTCCACCATTGGTTTAGATGGATTTACTCGAATTTTGTTTCTTCATGCAAGCTTGCGCACGCTCTCGCATACAGTTTACTTGCGCAAGCTTGCACACGCTC
Source organism: Timema poppense (assembly GCA_902141375.1). NCBI lineage: Eukaryota > Metazoa > Arthropoda > Insecta > Phasmatodea > Timematidae > Timema > Timema poppense. Next base: position 31,703 of record CABFOV010005922.1, on the reverse strand, counting down.
TCGCATACAGTTTACTTGCGCAAGCTTGCATCCAAAGTGACCGCAGCCTTAGGCATTGGATTTGCCAAAGGTGAATGAACACCACTGGGGTCGAGTATAGTGATATCGTGGGAATTACTATAGTGTTCGAATTAATTGGGACAAAGGGAAAAAAACTATTTTTTTCTAAAACCTTAGCTTTTAATCATTACACACCTTAAGTAGACTGATAAATTTCTATATTAGTACGAAGCATGTCCTCCTTTAGCAGAAATGACCTGTTCAACACGTCTTGGCATTGACTCCACTAGTGTTGCGCACATGTTCTTGACTTCATCATCATGAAACCACACTTGTATAGCACTTTTTATCATTTGTTCTGTTGTCATGCAATTCATCTTAGCTAAGCGATTCTTGAGAATATGCCATGAGTTCTCAATAGGATTTAGGTCTGGTGAATTACCAGGTCTATCAAGCACTTTTACTTTATTTTCCCGCATAAAAGTATGGACCAATTTCGAAGTGCTACAAGGAGCCAGGTCATGTTGAAATGTTCCATCAAATGTTTTCATGAATGGAACAATCCTACTGCATAATATTTCTATATATTTGACAGAATTCATCATGCCTTTAAGAGGAACTAAGCTTCCAGTGCCATTTGTTGTGAAAAACCCCCAAAACATCTGTTTAGAAGGGTGTGTTACAGTCTGTTGGATATGATCTAGTCACAGAGTTTCACCTTCACTTCGTCTAACTACACTTGATTTGTATTCATGCACAAATAAATGTGTTTCATCACTGAAAAGAACCTTCTTCCAGTCGTTAACAGTCCATGATCGATATTTTTTGGCCCATGCTAAACGCTTTTTCATTATTTTCTGAGTTAGAAATTGTTTTTTCATTGGTCTTGTTGCCTTACGACCAACTTCCAGAAGCCTTTTCTGTACAGTTGAGGTACTCACTTCAACACCATAATCCAATAAATCCCTTCGAAGGTCTGTGCTTGTCTTTCTTGGATTTATTTTGCTATTTCTTATTAGAATTTTCTCAGTTCTTGGAGTATTTTTCCGTTTGCGCCCACATTTTCCTTTTCTTTTTGGAGACGATGATCCGGAATCTTGAAATGTTCTTAAAATTCTTGAAACTCTTGATTTGCCCACACCAATAGCCATAGCTATATCTCTCACGGTCATATAAGTGTGTTCATTAAGAGCGATTATTTTAGAACGCTTTCTCGGAGTAATATCCATCTTTGAACAAGCAAAAGTAGCACGTGATACACGGAATTCAAAATTATAACCAACAGCTGCCACACTGAAAGTCTCACAACTGTACTACTGATACACTAAAACCAGTCAAACGAGTAAATTACAGTCAAGGTCGATCCATCACACTGCCTCTAGGCAGATATAACCGGTTTCAGGCGGTTCGGGACATCACTGGTAATCACATATCAACTCAGACAAGGAAAACATGTTTTTCCCAATTAATTCTAACAGTAAAGTAGGTAGTTATAATAAGATTCTGGTAGGAAGAAGCTTTTAGAAAATAGAAAAATATGGTTTTAATATATATATATAATATAATATATATAGATATAATTATTATTTCCTTGTATAGAAGCGTCAACACAATGAGGTCACTAGCATCTTAATATTAAGATTTTTTTATCGTAATATATGACCGGGAGGGACATGGCATTTAGTACGGTCACCTGTATGTATATCAGGGGTTGGCAAGCTACAGCCCATGGGCCAAATCCAGCCCGCCACCTCATTTTGTACGGCCGCAAGCTAAGAATGGATTTTATGTTTTCAAATTCAAATCCAGAAGCATTTTTCTTATCTTTATATAAGTTCAGAAGACATTATCATATTTCAAAATCCATTTGAACATGTAATTGAGGAGCCTACACCTAACCTTCAATAATAAGTGATTAATCTGTAGTGGGGTGACATGCTTAGAGGAAAATCTCAAAAGAAGAATCTAACAGAATTGTATAAATGTCTAACAAGTAATTAATATAGTTAATTAAGATAATATATTTGTGGTTTTATATCTGTATTTGGCAGAGCCTACTTGTGCGAAGAAACATTTTTACTGGTGAAATACGTAAAATCTCAATACAGATCAGCATTAACAGTTGAACATTTGCAATCAATTTTGATGATGGGGAGTGCTAACTTTGAACCCAAACTTGGTGAACTGTTAGATCAAAAAACGCAATTTCATTCTTATCCTTTGTAGCTCTGTGTCTCAAACAATTGTTGTCAATTTATTATTATTATTAAAATTACGTTACATTTTGTTCCTTAAATTTGTGAAAACTTTTTTCTTGTTATTTAAGTAGGCAGTCCTACCTACATAAATATCCTCGAGTTTGCCTTTTGGCACGCAGAGCCTTAAATATTTACTATTTGGCCCTTTAAAAATATATTTGCCGACCCCTGATGTAGACTACTAGTCGCTCTGATAGCACAGAGCATTGCTCAGAGTCCACCATGGGAGTTGTCTACATGTCGTACCCGCTATGAGATGATGTGATGATAGTGATTATTAAGTTATTGAGCTGGTGTGAGTCTTAACCTAACGTAAGTCTAAAACAAGCACTGGTGACCGTTGATACCCAAGTTACTAGCCAGGAGTTAAATCCCCGACCCCTAGACGTGTAGTCAGGGGCATTGACCAATACACCACGGTGCCGGTTAACATTAATATTATTTTACTATATTATTGGCATTATTTTATTTTATTGATACAATAAATGAAAAAAAAAAAACATTTTGTGTGTGATTCTTCGGTACAAAGCAAACTGGGTCGAACCCATCCTTAGGAGGAACTATCTTTTACACGATGTCATAAAAGTAAGGGTTGAGGGAAGGAGGAGATTAGGAAGAAGTAAGATTCAAATATTGGGTGACTTGAAGAAAACAAGAAAATTCTGTGAGCTGAAGGAGGAGGCAGAAGACAGGGCAAATTAGTGTTCTAAGCTCACGGATAAAAGGAATGAATAGGTTGTAAGACAGAACACCCAATAATAATAATAATCTACCAAAAATTACAGCTACAAATCACCTAACGTTAGGTGCGGGGTAACATGTGTGGATGTACATTTTCTCTCTCGCGCACGCATGGTACAGTTGTTTTTTAAGCGCATTCATTTAATATCAAGTTGAAATAATCCTACGATACTAGCACGTTTTGACTTCAATATCTATTCACTGGAATTAAAGAGTAACCATACCTGTACATCTTATACCTTGACATAGACTCATGATCCTATTTAGTGGAATCTGTAAACTAACTACGCACTCCTGTTTTATAGTGGTTTCGGAGTCACTCGATGAGATCCTAGGAAAAACCATGTAGAAATAAAAGGATTAATGCGTAAGGGTAGTTTTTAGATGCCTGCTTACTTTCAGAGCATAGCACAACCTTAGAGTGATGTCGGGACTTCTAGAAAAACGAGCTTGCCTGACATCTCCTAACATCGTAACCCGGAAGACCAACGGAAATAAAGTGTATACCCTCGATTAAATAACCTCAAATGAGCAACAGTTAATTAAATACCTGAGACATGATATCGATCGTCATGCTGGGAAGGTATTTAATGCTACATATAACATATACCCACACAGATTAAGACCTCAGGCGTACTGATATTGGTACAAGAAGATATAAACGCACAGATACAAAGACTTTTGACCCTCTCGCAAGACCTAGGTATCGGATTTACACAGTTTGGACATTACCTGGAACAACTAGGACTCTCTAACAAACTTATTGAACACTCATACATCCGATGCATAAAGACGTAATCTATTAATAATTAACTACCCTATAAATATCCTATACAGTATCTCGTTGCGTGCAAGGATGTTAACGCAAAGGCGGTAGATGACTCACTAGCAATTAACTCGATAAAGGTAAATTGCAAACTCATCTGCAAGTTTAGGCACCCTAACGAAGGTAGAATTGAAAGAGCTAACTTAAAATCGACTCTATGTGAGATATTTGTTCTAACAAACTTAGAGATCTACGAAAATAACGTGATCTTTCCTCTCCTTGCCGAGATTGAGGTTTTCAATGCTGGAGACTTTGGATGGATATATGACAGCGCATTGTAAATTAGAATAAATATCTCGAAAAACTAAGCTTTCCCGATCGGGGCTCGGGTTCAAATCCCTGAAATTATAGCCAAACGTAGGGCATTGATAAATGTATAATCCAAAGAAGGGCTTTGCTTTCCCGTATCCATATTGACATGTATATTTGAACCGACGAGAAGACCGCAACGTTTGTCATCGTATCCTAATTTTCGATACGTGCTGAAACTTGACGGAATCCCGTTCCCGTTCAAAATGAGGTATATCGAACATTTTTAAATGCTTAACAATATAGCCGTTAAAGTGTTCAGCGAAAAACACGATGGAAGTGACTCTTATATTGACACTGCTGACAACTCTAACATAAAAAGCACTAGTGAATATTCCTGTACACGCCAGTGCTAAGGAACACTCTAGACATGTTCATTTATTCATGATAAGAGTGCATGGAACGGAAACTTATCATTTCAGCGGGGCAAAATCTATCTCGGTTAATAAACCCGCAACTAACGTTAACATATAATAGAGGATGTAGGTACTTTTTCAATAGATGTCTGACCGTTTTTCTGACCGAAAACAAACTTGAAAATCATAAAGAGACGTGTATAAAATTTGGTGTTGTACGGAGTGCATTCCCTCAAGGAGAAAATAAATTCTTTACGTTCTCACAGTATAAGCAGCAGGAGAAATCCGTATTTATAATAAATGTGGACCTAGAGAGCTTATTCCTGCTGATAGAAATGTGTGACCATGACAATAAATTTTCTTATACTGATAACGTACAGCGTCATGCGGCTTATTCTGTAGGTATGTACATTAATGTAAGTTTGACGATAGTTTCTCCGAGTATCGTCACTTTACAGGAGGAGATTGCACAGATATATCACGCTGAACGCAGATATGAAGGGTAAAGCATGCAATAAGTTTGAAAACCAATTTTTCAAACTGATGAACAATGCCACATTTAGTCGTCTTATATCCAACAAGAGAGACTACCGTACGATAAAGATCGTTACCAGATGAAGAGGGAAATTTGGAGCGGATAACCTCATAGCCAACCAAAACTTTAAGAACCGTACGATTGTGCCGGAAAACCTGATTATCATCGAGAAGGAAACGCAAGAGATTTCTATATGACGATATGTGGGGAATGACAGGCCTCCACCGTGGTTCGGATCCCACGTTAAACTGTAGGTCCTCCATTTCATCTCGCAATCACCCGACCATTACACATTAGAGTAAGTACGTATAAACCGAACGGGTAGTAAGACGCGGTGTTAATAATAATAATAATAATAATAATAATAATAATAATAATTATAATAATAATAATAATAATATATGACGATCCATGCAGGGCTCACCATATTTTAAATCTCGAAAGTAGCCATGTATGGCCTACATTACCAGGTTATGGTTCCCGCCTTCCAACCAGGTGTTTTAAAACTCCAGTACTGAGATACGGACTCACTCCTCTATTGCATAACTGTTGAGGACGCGTACTAGTGACTCATACCGTTAGCTAATAACTACTTGGACACCTCTACCTATGGGCAACATATTGCTTACGGGATTCCTCTAGCCAATAAAGGGGTACTCAATTAACTAAAAGACAAAACTCGAGGGCTGATCATCACTGAGTTCATAGGTTTACGCCCTGGACTCCATTCATTTGCGGTACAAGGAGAAAGCGAGATGATCTATACCAATAGGGTCAATAGTAGCGCGTTAAGAATGCTTACATTAGAGGACTATCACAGTTGTCTGACCAATGAGACAATAGTCATGAGAGAGGCTCGTTCAATAAGAGCTGTAGGATTCAAAGTTTACACTCACAAATTCGATCGGGTCTCCCTATGCGCTATCTACGATAGGAGGTATTTATTACCCGGTAGAGTCAATACTTTACCATGGTACCATTACTCTATAAGCGAGCAGGCATCTACTCCCTCCCAACTGTGATTAAGAAAGTATTAATGTAACTATGTAGCAATGTATACTCATAGAATAAATGGTTAATAGACTTTTTCCAAGATTTGTAACCTTTCACTATTGTCTAAAGAATAAGAAAATATTCATTTTGTGCGTTTAAAGACTTGTGGAATTGTAGAGTAAATGATTAAGGAAGTATTACTGTGGCGACGCATATTCATGATTAAGAAATTTTTTTCAAGTACTGTAAATTTATCATTATTTTCTGAAGAAGAAAATATTAATGTAGTTAGTATGTGTACAGAGTATATTATTATATTCACTAGATATAATTATTACAAAGGTATTGTGTGTTTTTATTATTTATTTCCAAAAGAAAGTCAACTAATAATCATTCATTCTTTTTTATTTAAAAAATATTTGATACATTCTTAGACTTATACTCTAATTGATTAAATACATCTCTTTAAAAAGAATACAAAGTAATAACAATTTTTTTTAAAAACATGGTTGATACATTCCTAGACTTATACACTAATTGATTAAATACAAGTACACAAAACATGATAAATTTAAGGAGAATCCAAGAAGGATCGATGACAAAGCTAACAAAACCTTTTTATTAATATATTTTGATCTACAGTCTCTGGCTTATATTGCTCGTTCAAATGCCAGTTATTCGTGTAGTACACATTGGGTAGTCACACGCCCTTTACTTTGTATATCTATCAAAGTAATTTCAAGGTCATCTAGGATAAAAAGACGATACTTGCATAAGGAGTAAGTTTATACATCAGGGTTGCTCCCTCGTCTTAGTCCAGATCACCTTCTTACCAGTCGTACGGATTGTTGATCTTCAAATATTGATACTGACACGCTGGGTGAAAATTTTCAAAGGGGTAAAGTGGTTTGATCGTTGTAAACACCAAGAGACTAGCACTGATCACTGCAGACAAATGTTTCATGATAACACTGTTTGTGTACTCCTCATGCCACTGTTACACATCCTTCGACTCGTCTCGTAGCTTCTTCTTCGCAGGTTCGTTTTGTAGACTGCTTGACCACTTCCTCATAAGTTTTATTCCTCGTTCTGACAGTACGTTTTGCGATAGCAGCCTAAGTAGTTTTCTTCTGTCTGACAGTTTCAGCCTTGCCTTGACCACAGAACCATGATAACTGATCGATGTACTGTTTGTACTCGCTGATCAAGATGTGACTTAATCCCATCATTATCCCACACAAATAACACACAGAGGTAAGGACAAGAGAGTTATAAATTTATTACACAATTAACATGATACAGCTCAATGATGGAGTGGAACATAAGAGTTAAAGCACTAAGCAAGGACATAAGCCAGATGGGCAACAAGACACAAGGATTACCGCCAAGGACAGACGGGCACCAAAATAATAACAAACGCCCAAAATGGCGTCATCAGAGAACTACAATAAAACTCTAATAAATTGGTATTCTATCTCACTATAAAAAAATATATTTTATAATTAAAGGTGAAGAGCCAGAACATGCCCTAGCATAAAACATATAATGAGTAAAGATCACAAGTACCTAACCTAGACAACGGTAGAAGCATTATAATAATACCTGACATAATATAAAGTTAAAAAGTCTGGAATACTAAATAACCTAACATTTTAACAATAGAAGGAGTACCCTCCCTAGATATATGCACAGGATTCCCCGCAGCCACACATTCAATAACCATAAATATACATAGATATAAGCAAAGAGACGATAATAAACTATACTAGCTTTAATCACTAACAAAGTGTTCACACAAGAATTATCCTCCCTGCCAGCTCGTGGCCCCACATTTAACCAACCTCTAAATTAAAACAAGGCGGTAAAATAAACTATCTCAACCTTTAACAAATACTCTAAATAGGTCCTGGCTGCAAGAAATGAAACTAGTATATCGTGGCTTTTTCTAGTAAGCTACAACAGACCAGTAAACTTTCCGTGATGCGGAAATTAAACGTACAAAAATAAATGGAGCCCGAATGGTTCTCCCCAATCTAACATTGCATTATGGGCAAAGAGCAAAAACCTGATTATATTTACTTATTATCCGTAAATATATATATATTAAGTACTGAAGTTCGAGACATTAAATTTTGAAAGATAAACATTTTAACACCAAAGTGAATTTTTAAAAGAGTGATGAGCATACTTAATAGTTAGGCTTATTACCTTGTAAGCCCAGAGTGTAATGCGTAACTATACTCTGGACTATAACCATTATATACCCTACGGTAATCATGTTTTCTCAATGTTTGGTGAGATAGGGGGGGGGGGGTTCCAAAACAGTCTCGATATTCCACAATCATCGGCC
>CABFOV010005922.1:0-23254 GCA_902141375.1 Timema poppense | reverse complement strand
TAACCATTATATACCCTACGGTAATCATGTTTTCTCAATTTTTGGTGAGATAGGGGGGGGGGGGTTCCAAAACAGTCTCGATATTCCACAATCATCGGCCACAAGCACAAATATAGTCCATAGAAGTCTTAGAACACACCTACCAGCGAGTGCACAACTCGCGCTCAGAGAAGTTCACTTGTTTGCTTGTTCACTTGTTTGAAGGGGAGGGGAGACTCTCCCAACACGGCCAGCAGTGAGCCTCGAACTCTTGCTCAGTTGAATGTGGATTTTGTAGCGGAGTGCATCTCGTTTGTTTGTTTTTGTAGGCGAGTCGGAACGAGTCAACTGGGGCGGGCTAGGTGAATAATACAACTTCTGTGTCATGTTGTAACAAGGTTATAAAGACTATGATATGAAGCAGTGCGGGAATGACCGAACTCTTATCGTTTTGTATCGCACTCTTGGCCAGATCACAAACGTTTTGTCCGATCAGACTTAAAACTCTTAAACCATTCATGGAGGGGTTAGATATTGTCTGTGGAGCACGCGTAGGTGCTACCGGAATAAATGGAACACTTGTCTAAATTGTGCATATTTTTAAACTTGCTCACAGAGAAGGACAACTGAAATCGCCCAACTCGTAAAAGTCTTACTTGTCACTATCGATGCCGAGGAGACTCTGTAGCCAAGTTACCTTCTCCGTTCCTCTAATATAGATTGACGCTCGTGACGTGTACTGCTCTAGATTAGAAATGATGATAGTATGAAGATTCGAGTACTGTATTTCTCCATCGTACCAAGACAGCCCGTGATAATAATTGGTAACCCAATTTAAGTTCTTCCTACTCGATGTGTAGAGGGTGTCGATCTTGAGCGGAGGAAGAAACATGTAGTTGGCATCGTCAAAAGGCTCAAAATGTAAAATTGCCACCTCCTTGAAGATGAATACTCTCTCCTCGCTCGAGTATCCTTGCACGTCGATCAACATACTCGGTAAGATGAGAACAATGACGCACCATTTATGATGCCATCTTGCTGACGTCACTGCTTGAAGGATTATTGTGGACCACTCTATCGTGTATGATGAGACAAAACGCGTTGGTATTTTGTGGATATTTTCCCCCGTCTCGAACTTTATACGACATGTTACCATATCGTCCTTGAGAGAGTCTTCCTATCGACTGGCATCGAACACGATGATGGATGCGTGACACTTAAAATTAGAGAGGTCAAGTAATGGTAAAGGGGTGCTCGTTCCGTAGTAAAAAGTCTGGAAATTAGCATAATCTTCGTATAGTTTAGAAAAAGAATCGTGTTTAAAGTCCAAGTTCATATCCTCGTAAGGGTACATGATTGAATTCTGGTAGAGTTTAGCATTACGTAAAATACATTGATGGAAAATAATTCTATATGTAGTCGTCGTATTGTTGCGCCCAGTCTGAAGAGCGAAAATATCGTAACGAGGTTTTTCCAGCAAAGTTGACGTTTTCACAGTCCAATCATGTTGATTAGAGGTAGGTACGTTAGGGTACTCGTACATTTCCCAAGTATGAAAAGGTAGATCTATGATTATTCCACTCTTTATTAAATTAAGCAGGTTGTGACGTTGGTCCTTATATGCGGTACTTAACTCGATCCTAAAGTGTGTATCTGCAGCGTGAGGAGGTGATTTTTGTAAACGTTGTTGTCGGTGGTCGAAAGAACAAGTATCAGTATTTGTTTCGCCTTGATCAGTATTCGAGAATAGTCTTCAATGAATCCTAGTATGAGATGTAAAGGAATGCATACGTCAAATTTGCCTGTTTCATCAAGCACATACACTCCTTCAAACCTCCAACATGAGTCTGAAAAATGAGTCTGCTCTCAATTCCGTAGAGATAAATAGTTTTTAAGCTGAGTCAAAATGCCTATCTATATCTCTATTTATCAATCTCTACTCCATTGATATCATAGACTATTCTTGAGAATGTATGGAAAATTCCATTATTAACAATTCTTGAAGTACTGCCAGGTTCTCCCGTATTCAGAAGTAATCAGCCTTTGACATGTAGGTGAGGACGGTGGGGTAGCGTGTACAGTCTTTGATGGATAGATATAATAAGCTCGTTCCCGTTAGCTAACGGTCCGGGAATATACAACGAGTAGTAATGTTACTGTAAATGTTGTCAAGGCCGTATCGAAAGCCGCAGGATCTGCAATGTTCATAATATCCACGGCGTCATCCATTATTTTCGTAACGAGTAACCTAGACGTTGTAAATAAAGTTTATCGGCAGATTTTAACACTTTCACTGTTCTCCTCTCAATGTTTCGAGGAAGACGACGTCATCTCGTTTTATCTAGTACGAGCTCCATCTCCACCGTAGTGATATCATCTCGTTTCTAAAGATGATGATATCCTCTCGTTCGTTGACAAGTCGTACAGCGATAGACTCTATTACTCGTTTCGTTACCGGAAGGTAAATGATATTGTTCGCCACCTCCACTATCCTATAGTCCGGTGGGACGGTCATGCTGAGCTCGTGCAAGGTATGACTTGGTTCTCCGTTGACGTGAGCTCCGCTAGCGGGACTGCGTTCTACGCGTATAGCGTTCACGTGAAGAATATTAATGGTATTTGTGGATTAATGAGTCTTCCCTGCAGGAAGAATGACAGTCAAACCCTAGGAGAGATGCGAAGGTACCAGGTTAGGTAAAGTCAATCCCTCTATTGCAAGTGATATAATTCTTTAAAGTGATAAGGCCACCGATGATCGAGCACTTCACGGCACTCGGGACTTCTCTTTGCAAGAATTGGTCCAATATCTCATGTTCATTGGTGCCCGGAGATCGGTATCCTCCTTACCGAAGCAATAGACTATATTATTACGTTCGTCGATGCTTGGTATGGAATTGAAATTTGTCAGACTGTTCAGTCCGATGAGCCATTCTTCTTCGATATTCCCCTTTACAAGCAGGATATGTGGGAAATAATTCTCCTTCAGATTCGAACTCTGACCTGTCAGTGTGTCATAGACATGACATGTTTACTAGAATCGATCGTCAGCGCAAGTATTTAAGGAAAGCTAGACGAAGATGACTGCAAAAAATTGTTCCGTACTCTTGATACCGCGGATGAATATAAGCGATAGGTATTCCCCAGAGTTATCAAACTGGTTCGATCGCCGGTCTTAGATCATCAAAACTGTCTAAGTATTCGGCTCGCTCACAATTTTTTATACGTCATCCAATGAGTGCCCTTACCGCTATCTCTCTCGAGAGTGATGATGGCCCTCTCTATCTTCCAAGGTAGACCATTAGGTAAAGAGTCCCTCGCGAATACCCCCTAAAGAAGGGGATTTTCAACTCTTTAGCATACTTGCGCAGGTCCGTTTCGGTAAGGGCCCATTTGGGTGCTCAATTTTTCGAGTTATAAATGTAAAGTTTAAGGAGCTTATAATAAATTGACGTTCCTAATCTGTAAATTATTAAACTCCTAAGATGTTACATTTATAATTAGTGTTACACTTCTTTCATATTAATCAATTATTTGTACTTATATATGTTATCCAGTCTTTTTAACAGATCTAAACTCAGTACAAGTATAGCCTGGATGAAACAAATCCGTTTATTTTCAATTAAATCTTCTAAATAATCAATTATCTCTATACTTAATACAGGAATAATTATATAAATAATGAAGTTGACAAAATAAGTTCAATACTAATAGATTATTAATACTTATATTTTTGTTAAATATTTTACTTGGTAAGTCATAACTTTCATTTTAATTTTTTTCTTGTGTTTTTTTTTGTTGATATTTTATACTGTTAATTGTATTTGTTCATATATGTAAGGTACATCAAAAACAATATTTTCAGCCCAATTAATCTTATGTCAACCTTTCTATAAATCATTCTTATAACTGTTATTTGTTAAAATATTTTTATCCTTGCTAACCGGTGTCACAAACGATTCATTATACAAGGGCTGCGCTGAAATAGTGGCGCATATTGTGACCAAATAACTTTACTGGGCTAATTTGATAACGTTACAAACAAGGTGAAATTTAAATGGAAAAATAATTTGTTTAATAATAAATAAATTTATTAAAAAACAAATAATAAGAATTAGAATTTAAATAATGTGACAAGATTATGAGTTTGAAGCTTGTTGCATATAATGAGACTTTGTGAAATTCGATTGTCTTGCTATAGCTACAAGGGCTGAGCTGGAGCCAGGCTACAGGTAGAAGTTTTCTAAAGGAGATACCAATTTAAGTAGTTATTAACAAAACGTATCGAACAAGAAACACATACATTTTAATCAGTTAGCTTGACTGGGTCGTAAGACAATATCCTTGAAACACTTTGAATAATGATAAACAATAGAAAGATCTGTAGATAACAGTGGTCGATGGCTAATCAAATAGGTGTCATCAAAATAGTACTATGGCTGGTCTCTTTCCCTTTCGGTACTACCAGAGCATTCGATAGTACAAACAATTCTAAATGCTATTACACTAAGAGCAACACAAAAAACAATAGTAGTCAAAAAAACAGGCAAAGACAAAAGGGTATTATTTGCGTGGACCCCTTTATGACTCAAGTGGAGTTCCACGGGTTGCTCACCCCAGCTAATACTGTATGTGAAGCGTGACTACTGGGCCAACTCAAAACATATATCTCCATTAACCCAACTATGATTTGGAAAACAAGACAGACAGCCTGGTTGTAGCCATCCAACTATTAAACAGATGCACATGACGTCCACGGCGTCATGAGAAACATTGGCTCAAAATAAACAAATGGAACTTGTGGAGGTTAGTAAGTCTTTGACTAATACATTACTGCATTCGAAGCCAAAGGCTCATAATATAAGGCCTGTATCATAAGGATACACAGAAACATAGTCGCAAGGACTGATATACTAATTCTAGTACTAGTAAAAATGAAACTTGTCCTTCAGACTGGAGGACACAATATTTAATAAATAAAATAAACTTTTTTCATCTTGAAGTTAACAAGACTTGATATAGATTAACTGTCCATTTGACATAATATTAAACTAACAAACAAAAGGAAAGTCGGCTTCAATTATAGACACAAAACATATGGAATATAGAAAATGTCTAGGAAGACATTCTCTAGTTTTATAAAACACAAAACTAGACTCGTCATAAGGACTTGACGATGTTGCCAGGATACTTATGTTTTTAAAGTATATCCTCCTGGCCAGCACGGCGGTGTATCTGACCATCTACATGGTCGACGTTTACTTCGTTGCATGACGTTGTAGAAGTTCCTCTTTAGACGCTGTGTTGTAGTAGAATGGGTATAATGTGATTCTGAGAAACAACCTTATATACTCCAAAATCTGACACGAACGGAACAAAACACAAAGGGTGATAAACTCAGAAATATAGAAAAGGAGAGAGACGGATGAAGGTGGGGGGAAAGAAAAATGAAGCGGGAAGAACCGATTGCGGGGAAGGGGGAAAACATGGTTCCTTGGACTGCCGCTAATCTTCTCTGACGGGAAGTGGGTCACTGGGTGAATCTCAATCTTATCTTCTTTCTTCATCAGGTGTAGTTATGATAGCCCAGTTAGGCCGCCATCATTGAATAATTTACTTTTCTAATACATGGCGAACAAACCCAAGAACATCTTGAAATGGTGAGTAGATACTAAAGCATCTTCTATTTAAATATATCCGTTTTGATTATATTCTTTAGGACCAGCTATTATTTTATGAGAATTTGTGATATAGACGTGCTTTACTATATTTTCTTGTAGGCAGCATGACAAGTGTATGTAAATTTATCCGACATCATATAATGGCATAGGTTATGCGTTTAAGTATTTTATTCATAAATATGATAATGTTAATCCTCTTCTTTGATATCTGCTACAGTATTTATCAAAAGGCAATATTTTTTGAACAACCACATGTTTCAATTTAGGGAGACGCGTTATTGTATCTGACTGCATCTAGTCAGAGAAAATAAACTTTGAGGTAGATTACTTTTAAGTATGTTAATATTACTTCTTTCTTTCGTAAATTATCGAAATATTTATATTTAATTGCAGCAGTCCAATTTGTCTGATTGACATGCTACACCGGTTTTTCAAACAATTTACTAGAATATATAAATAATTCAATAAGTTCCATATTAATGGCATATCAATCACCTATTATTCTTGTTTAAAGATTCTTACTTGATAAGTTATATCTTTCATATAGTTTTTAAAATATTTTATGTCAAATTTATTTAAAAATTTATAAATATTAATTGTTTTGGTTAACATTTTTAAGGTATAATTAACTACAATCTAGTCAAATTGCCAATTTATCTTTTGGTTAATTTGCTTATCAGCCACTCCTCAACCTGTTCTTACTAAACATATTTTAATCATCACAGAATAATTTTTCCTTGTTGGTCTGTTAGTTAAAAATTTTGAATATTATTATTGTATGAATTTTACCTTTCAGAATCGCTGTTGTACTTATTTAAAATACAATTGTTTTAATTGACTTCAAAACTCATGATAGAATGAGTTATTTATCTAAATAAATCATCTTGTATGTTATTTATTCTTAATTTCAATCTTGATTTAATTGACTAAAGGAAGTTATACATATCAATGTAAGTAAATGTAACATCTAATTGCGTTATTTATGTTATAACCTAACATAACTCTCCTTACTACAATTATAATGAGTATTACCAAAATAATTAAACATTCTTAATTATCTATTATTTAGACCAACTACAGCTAAAATTCAGCTTATGTAGGTATACATAAATTTGTTTGAACTGTTTTGTGCAAATATTAGTAAGCACAACTAGCCAAATTGCTTTGGAGTAGAGATATAAAAATAATATAAACTGCTCCATTACAGTTTGATGATAGAAAATATAAAACAAATGAGCATGGTCCCCGATAAAATGTGTCTGAAAACTATAATTATATATTTTAAGAAATATTTGACTAATTTACGCGATTATTTTAATGTAAAAAGCATGGAAATAGATTTTAACAAATAGATCTCTAAATTCAAATGATCACAAATAATTCCAGATGTCCCGAGTTCATGTCCCGGTCCTTCCAGAATTTAACTGCCAAGCAGTGGTTCTGGAATGGGATCAAGCTCAACCTCGTGAGGAATAATGAGGAGCTACTTTAGTAAATAAATAGCAGTTCCTTTTTAGAAAACTAATATTAACGGCCGAAGGTATTGTTGTGCTGATCATACGACACCCTCTATCCTCAAATGTTGGAATTAGCATTGTTAACGGTGGCACCCGCTCGGTCGGTATAAGTCACTTTCAGGATCACATTATGGAGTCTTTTTAGTTTGCACAACAGGTGAATATTTAGCCACACATTTGATAGAATGTTTAGAACTATTCAGTTTTAATCTAATTTTTATACAAGGGGACAAGGATAGGATGGAGATCATGCAGTGAACGAGTGGCCAATTTAAAGACATCCAAGCTCACGTTAAAAAATAATATCCCCTAGTACTCTATTTAAACTTCGTTTACCCTGCAAGGTGACAAGCTTACCTTAGATAATTCCGGTATGGTGTAGCTTATTATCTAGAGTCACAGTGTAATCAATCAAGGTAAGACTGTTATATTTCAAAGTAAATTTAGTTTACATCGCAATTACCATTCGTAGATTTTAACGATTTTAACGTGCAACATACCCGAAATTCATAACCGTATCGGATTAGTTGCAAAAGCTTATGACTTCTTAAATACACCAAAGAAACAAGAAGGTTAGTGTTTAAGGTGGGGAAGCAGGGAGCGTGAGAAAAGATCAGAGTTCTTAGAGCTTTTATAACAAAACATTTTATTTGCACAAATAAGTAAAATATTGCTTCAGTACAGACACGAAGCTTAATTTTCTTCACATGGTGATATTACCAAATTGTTGAATATTTCTCATGAGTATAGTGGCAGGCCTCGATTTATAATTAGGCAGACTGGGCAAATGCCCAGGGCACCAGATTTTAAGACAAGATGACCATATATTAAAGATAAAGCATTATAGATAATATTTACAAGTTCTGATCTAATAACACTCTCCTATTTTCCTATTTACAATACTCATCTAACCAAAATACTACAGAAAAATATTAAGGTTAATTTGTTAAGCATAAAGTTCACGCATAATGCCTAATATCAATAACACAGATAATTTCTGACCTAACAATACTCTCATTTTAAAATAAATCAACGTCGAAGTTTTATGCAAATAATTTATAATTAAATTTGATAGATAAAGACTAAAAAATAATTTTGAAAATTTCCAGTAATATACATTTAAGCCGAAAATGAATGTATCCTTACATTATCTTAATTTGTCCGATAAGCCGACGCTTAGTCCTACATGGTCCTAGCCACATTTTCTTCCACGGATGGTATTTTATATGGTACACACTCGTCGAACAGGAGAGGCACAAAAGGAAGGGAGCGCGCATGGCAGAAGAACATTCTAATTTAATCTGGAAAAGTCTGGGAGTTACTATCTCCGTCTCGTCTTTTTCTTTTCTTTGAAGTTGGGTATATTGAGAATGGTAGTGGTGCTGGTGGTCTCTAGTGGCGAGATACGGCACTAGGCTCAGTGTTGTCAGTTGCCCGCGTGTTTTTACTGTAGTCGGATGTTTGTTGTTGTTCGAGGTGTTTATCCAGGTCAGTGATATTGGGTGATTGTCTATGCTTGACTGGCCCAATTCTGTTTACTTGGAGCAATAATTGCTACAAAGGAAATATATTAATTTTATTTACACAGGAATTAAAAAGTGACAAAACTACACTATTATTGTTGTTGCGTTTATTCTGCTTGTAAAAATTAGAAATGCGTAAATCACAGTTGAGTTCCTGCCATCCACGCATTATAGTGTAGTAATTTGCAAAATAACCCTTAGTTACTTTGATTTTCATCTGCCCTCCTTGGCGTTTCATTCTTAATGTTGACGTTTCATTCCCACGCTCGTTGTCAAATGTTTCATACATAACCTCTTTTCAGTGATTCTATGTGTGTTTTAAGTGACTTGTTTTCGAGCTTTAGTCATTAAATATCAGTAGGAAATCAAGTGGTGCTTAGTTCAAAAAGCGTGCTGCTAAAAAAACGTTGAAGTTTAACTATTTAGAAAAGTGTCGAGAATATACTCTTTTTACATTGTTGCACCCTCTCTGAGTCCTAATACTACCCGACCATAAAAGGTATTAATAGGGAGAGGGCAAACTTAACAAACAAGATAAATGGATATTATAAAAAAGTAATTTCAACAATGAGCCGTTTATTCAATTGAAAGATAAAGCGCAGTTAACAGTACATGGTCTCATTATATCATAATGAGTTCTGTTGGAAATTATACTTGAAGTAAACAACTTTACATAATTAAAGTTGCGCAAGTGTTTTAACAAAAGGAAACATAATTCCATCATTATATTGATAGACCAGTCTATATGAGACAATATTACAGCATCCAGCGCCCGAGCGGCGACATTTTAAAGATAGAGTATTTAAAATAAATTGACGATTAAATTATAAATACGTTAGATTTTGAAACAGAATAATATATGTAAAAAGTTTATAGTTGACCAAGAAGTTAGAATCCATAAATCCACTCGTCTAAGCGACGATTTTGATACATTTTACAAGTATTTCTCCAGCCATTGTCCAGGTCAATGACAATGGTCTGTCGTCGATCGTTGATCGTAGAATAGTCAATTATTGCACGCTTGCACAGTCATTATATAGGGATTTCATTGTTATGGTGGGGATACAAAACACACGCGGTGACGTCACGATGCCTGCAAAAAGTCACGTAGATCCTTTGTTGATAGTTATCGCTCCATCGGAAATCAGCAATATTTCCAATCACCCGATGTTTTGAAGGAGGTTCTTCTTCCATCCGTCAGAGGTCAGCTACGTAAGTATCCTCTATCAGGCGTTGGTAGTTCATGTCCTATTACTTGCTAGTCCATTTCGAGAGTCGGAACGAGTTGTTGATACACCGGACCTCTCTTGCCCCAGTCGCCGGTCTTGGATTCCCGTGCGTCGTTCAGCCTAGCAGGATTCTATTGAAAGCAGATTCATATTGTAAGTATTTGAACAGATTATTACATTGATTTGGGTTGAGTCGTGAAACATATTGTCCAGCATTGTTATATTATGTCTTCTTAGCCTACAAGAACTACAACAGCGAGCAATACTATTGTAGGCTTGTAGGGATCCTAAATTTAATTGAATATATTGGAGCGGATAGTATGACTTGATGCGACACATCCATTTACGTCAGTATGGGCCGTTGTCCAATTGTAACATTATATGACGTAATGTTACATCAATTACAACCTCATTGACAACTTCTAAGTGTTCCCAATGTCCTGTAGCACTCATCGTAGAAGAGCCCTGAGGGGCTGGTATTTGAAATGTTTCTATTGTTTGTATGTGTTTATGTAAATGTATATAGTGATGCTCTAAAATAAATAAAATTTATAAAACAAACAAATAAAATACCGGTATGTTGTTTTTATTTACTATGACCCTAAATATATCGTCTAGTAATAATTAATCAAAATAACCGAAAGGTTAGCTAATCAGTGTGCATTTTTCAATTATAAAATGTAGCTACTATTAGTTGGATAATCTTATAAAAATTACAAGAGAGGAGGGGTGGAGGCGCCTGAGATATCTATGCCCAGGGCGCCAATCACATAATCCAGGGGCCTGCATAGCGACATAACTGCAAATAATTGCCCTTAGCTCACGCTTTCTACATCCCCAACACCATAATAAATTTTCAAAAATATTGTCACGATATTTAAAAGAGAATTCTGGTTTAGATGCCTGCCATTAAGTGGATTGACAGGCACAGTTGAATTATTCAAATCAATTCAGCCATTATTCGAAGAAATCGTTCAATAAACGTACATGGCCNGCTCGAGCCTGCGCAGGACAGGGCCAAATCATCAGCCAAGTTTATTCCTTCATCATCTGATGAGCCTCTGCAGAAAATGGCTATAGCATCTGGTGAGTTTACGCATATGATCCCCACGACTGGTAATCTGATGCAGATGGTGGATGATACTGGTAGAATCCAGACGGTCGACTTGCTCGAACAACCTGCGCCGGTAGTCTTCAACTCAGCCAACGTCAAATTTTTGTTGTATACCAGGTACGAACAGATTTTAATTGTCATAAACCTTTATGTTTTAACTAAAAATTACGGGGAGGGGAGGGAAATATTTTGAAATATTGTTTTATAAATAAATAACAAACAATCCAACGTCTTTTGATGTAGTGGATTGTGTCTTTCAACACAAAAAACAAATAAAATAAATTGTTGTCTTTAAATGGTGGTTTTAAGCTAATACTGGACTCCTTTCACCTAGCATTCAAGGCCTGTCCTTACTCATATGTATGTATTCAAATGGTTAAAAAGTATATTATTATATACATGGTAAATGCTATTTTAAAGATATACAGAGGTTAAATATACTGTACACATGGTTTCAGACGAGCATTTTAAAAGTCTGTACAATACCAAGCTTTAATCTCTGAAATGGAGTCAGTTCAAATCATTACAGAAAAATATATAACAATAATTTTTTAAATAATTAGTTTGAATCTACATAGAACAATAGAAACAATAATAATATTCACTTTAAATTTGTTGGAATTGTTATTATTAATCGATTGGTGTTTTTCAAGCCGTTTTAACATCACCCTTTTACGGTGGACGATATTTACGCCAACTACTCCACTACCGTGGCATTGTGGGGCACTACATAGTCTGGATTGACCCCAAGTGGTGAGGGGTTTGAATCCTGGAGGCTTAGTTGCGTCGTGGCAGTGAAGCGAGATTGAAATATAGAGAGATGATCAAAAGTAGCCTCTATTTGTTGAGGTTAAACATACTGATTTACTATAAAAAGTTGGAGCAGGGGTAGGGGAGAATGTTAGTACTTGATATAACATTTCTTCTATTAAAGATAATTAATTATTATTAATCAAGCAGGATACCTGACTCATGTAGGCCTTCTGTAGGAAATATTTCACCTACAAGGAACACAATTCATTACAAGTGAATTAAGCCATATAGCTAATATGTTTTAATCAATATTATTTTCATGATAAATCTTTTGACTTTCCCATTTGGGCCTTTTTACATTTCTAAAAACTATGGTTGTTTACTTTTAGCCTTAACTCTGAAGACAAAGGTTTGTGTAGTGTTTACGCTCAAATTATTTAAAAGACGTTTTGCGTCTATCTAAGTTTTAAAATTTAAAATAGAAGAGCTGATAAATATGTAGGCTATTGGTTAATGTGTAATTCTAAATCTGACGTGTTGTGTCAACAAAAATCAGTGATTAAGCTAGGATGGAAAGGTATGCGAGAGAAAACCAGTGTTTTTGAAGTTTTTATGGCAAAATAAATACAATATTGCTTCAGTACTAACATACAATATAATTTTCTTCACATGGTGACCTCAAAATTTCTTGAATATCAGTCAAGGGTGTCCTGGAGACAACATTTTCTCTTCACTTAAAAAGTGTCTCGTCTAATGCCGATATGCTCATGCCAGATATTCTGGAACGGTTGATATCACAATGAGAAGAAAATTAAATTCTATGTTTGTACTGGAGCAACTTATTATTTAGTTTAGCAACAAACAAAAAATCCCATAAAAACTGCAGCAATATTGGCCTTCTCTCGTGTCCCCTTCCATCCCGCCTTAACATAATATTACTAAACTGTCGAGTAAAGCTAATACAATAAATACAGTGACATCTTTTTATAGCGGACACCTTCCGGGATCAAAAAGGTGTCCGTTATTAAGAAGTTTTCGTTATTTGTATACATATATAAAACATAGTGATTGAAAATAGGTTAATCTATGAATCTTCTTCTGTGGATATAGTTACAACAACAATATAATTACTGCATGCAGGATAGTTATGACAAGTGAATAAATATTGTACTGTATATATAGCTTACTGTACATTGTACAGGTTGCATTATTCACAAAATAATAATCAAATAAAATTAAATGTGAACAATTAGCTTTCTCTACTGTGAGCCTACATGTGTGCACAGATGGAACAACCCGCGCTGAAGACTTGGAAGGGAAGAGAGATAAGACTTTGAAGTACCGTAGCCATTACGTGTACGTAGGCTATTTTAAAAACTTTCCCTAAAGGGATAATTCCGGGGTCACGATCAACTTAACGTTAACTTAGAGTTAACTCAACGTAACTTAACGTAAAGGATCTCCTCGTGTATTTAAATGGAAGCAATCACGATGCAGCTAACTTAAAGTTGACTTGCAGTCAGTGGCGGCTCGTGCATAGGCACTGCGGAACTGCATCACCCCCTATTTCCACTTTACAACATTTAATATAATGAATTATTTTTTCTTTAATTATTTTTTTATTTTTGTAGTACAATATATATTCCATAAGCTTAGTGTCAGTACTTAAGTAGCCATCCCCCAAATTATTAAAAAGATACAAAATCTTTGCATGGAACTGTGCGCTTCACAGATCCAGTGACGTGGCGTTTGACTGTTGTGCGCATACTCACATAGGAGGGGCTGGGGAGTAAGGCAAAACTGCAAGTTAGAGAAAGCACTGTTGTTCTCGCAGTGCCGGCTCTGGCGTGATGGTGGAAAGAAGGTTGTTGTTTTTTTTTACTCAGCGTGTGTTGTGCTTAAAAACCGTGTACTATATTCTTGAATGTGATAAAGTGTAAAAGAGTGTAGAGTTAGATTATTATTATTATGCTTCCAGCTATTCTATTTTATTCACTTTTTTTTGTCGGTTCTTTTATTTAACAGAATGACTAAATGCGCTTGCGGTACTTTCAATTGAGAAAAATTTCCTCAATTGTCATCCAGATATAAAGGAGAAAATTATTGAACATTTTGCGCAAATTAAAACAAGAAGAATGGATTTCATTTTTAAATGAATAGATCAAGCTTGAACTGTTAACAATTTATATTAAAGTAAGTAAAAAAGGTTGTTTTTTTGTTAAGATTTTTTCAAGTTACTGAATAAATGTTCTTTTTATACATGGTTTTTTCCTTTTATACAATTTTAAAACAAAGGCTAAAAAAAATCTGGAGCATTACCCCCACTAATTTTATCTATGAGCCGCCACTGGATGCAAGCCCTTGCCCTTTGACTTTGGAAGTCGTTATATGAAACCCCGAGATTGTGGCTCAAAACTCGGCATCATTCCTTGGAGAGTACATCGGTGATAGTTTGTCTTTTGTTGAGTAGTAAGCAACAAAGTTGAAAAGATTAGGGCTGCCTGGATTAATTGTGGAATGTAAGGAAGGACACTCTGAAAGGGGGAATTACATGAGGGGGAGAAGGGTCTGTGGGGCGACTGTCATAGCTACAGTAGCGCAACTCTAGGGAGGTGATAATATATGGTACTACTTGGAAGAGATTTTTGCAAAACCTCGAGATATCCATCCGAATCTTAATTGTAGCATCTTCTGGACGTACGGAATGGCTGTCAGTCTTCTCGCCGGTTGATGGTCGGAGGTTTTGGTGTCTCCGGCCGTAAGGAGTAGCTGTCAGTCTTCTCGCCGGTTGATGGTCGGAGTCTTGGTGTCTCCGGCCGTACAGAGTAGCTGTCAGTCTTCTCGCCGGTTGATGGTCGGAGGCTTGGTGTCTCCAGCCGTACGAAGTAGCTGTCAGTATTCTCGCCCGTTGATGGTCGGAGGCTTGGTTTCCGGCCGTAAGGAGTAGCTGTCAGTCTTCTCACCGGTGGATGGTCGGAAGCTTGGTATCTCCGGCCGTAGGGAGTGGCGGTCAGAATTCTATCCGGTTGTTGGTTGGAGGTCCGATGACTCCGGTCTAGTTTCTTACTCGTTACCAAGTAAGGCCGGTTGAAAAGGAAAACTGAGCAACATGTGTAAAGAAGATGGAGGGGAGTGTACACGCACACTTGCAAGTCTGCGCACTGAGCGAAAAGTAGAGGATGGGCCTCAGTTTTTCGTCTCCATGTACCGTCTTAGTGCAGCTCACATAATTGCACAGTTTCCCTGTCAACACACATTGTATTTCTTGTCTGACACGTCTTGAACAGCTTAGGCAAAATGTAAAAAATAAACCTTGCGTGAAGACTAGGCTTAAAGATGAATTTATATATATAACAGGACTCAACGTGTTAATAATTATATAAACGTTTGTTCAAATTTGTTTTACTGAAACAGATTGAACCCTACAAATCCAATCCCAATTAAAACTGATATGGAGTATCTCCCAGAGATGTTTAACCCTAGCTACGAGACAATATTTGTCATTCATGGATGGAAAGGTAGCACTCAGAATGTTGAAGACATCACCAAGGGTAAGTACACTATATTACCTTAATTCATTGTATTTCAAATACCACCTTAGAATATCTTTATTTTTTATAACGAATTGGCAAATGTACATCTGCCAGATGGCAGCCTTTTTTTCAAGCTAGAATCAATCTATGAGTACGGTGACCATAATTTTTTTAATAAAAAACAGGACATTAAAATATATCATATATATGATTAGTATGGTGTTCGACGTGCGTGTATAACTTATGTATAAAGTATATAGAATAAAAATAATAGAGATAGAGAAATAAAAATAGTTTGAAGATAAAACCATTTATTCAAATTCACTTTTGAATACTAGTTTAAGAGAACGAGTTACATAAAGTCAAAACTATATACATCAAGTATTAGATTGGCTTTTATTATTGTGTAATCTTTTTGTAAATAATACTTGTGCCTAAAACTTCTAAAAAAATAACTTGCAAAAATAAATATTTTAGGACTAATCACCGGTACAAATCCATTGGTAAATAAAACATAGGAATACAGTACTTACAAAATTCAATAAAGAGAAAGTGAATTTTAAAATAACAATTTAGGAACTACTTTTGCTGGCTTTTGCTTCATAATCGTACCATTCATATTTATCTGAGCTATAAATTGCTTTTAGAAGCTTTTCTTTTGATTTCAGTTATTGGAACATTTCCATACAGGTTTCTTCGAAATTGGTGTAGACCTGCATCACAGCCTTTAATGTCCCAATACTTATTAGGGTTTTTCCACACCCCCAGTAGTTATTTATTATTGAAAAAAATCTTTCAACTGAAGAACTCGTGGCTGACCGGCAAAGTATAAACTCACATAGCAACTGCAGGTTTTTAAGAGGTTGAAGCTTGTTGTTCATAAAAGTAAGCACTTCCAACCACCTGGTTTGAATAGGAATTTTACTACCATTCCACTCAGGAATTTTTTCCCCAGCTAGAAAGTTTTTTAACGCTGTAGTTTAGTCAAAAAGATAATCTTCATCTACAGTAGAGCCAATGGTATCTTTGAAAGCCTTCTCCCACGTAACTTGCTCATGTAATCTGACCCATTCAAAAAGTTTTAACTGTTGCAGATTAGCAGTTCATTTTTCCAAATATGCAATGCAACCCGAGTAGAAAGCCTTAGCTTCTGTAGAAAAATCACTTCTGTAATTCACCTTGCTGACTGTTTCAATGCTGCTAAGACAGCTTCTTACTTTCACTGGCAAGATTACAGCATATTCCCTGCTTTTCAATTTCTCAATCAGCTCAAAATATTCTAGTGCGGCATCAGTTGCACACTTATTTATCACCTTCAATATTTAAAATTGCCTCGTGAAATAGAAAGCTAACATTTAGAACAAACCACAACAATGTACTTACATGGACAGTGTGCATATAAAAATGTTTGTAGATTTTGACAACTACTACTTCAATGTCAAACGGTAACAAGTCTGTTGTATTCTGAATGCAGTTATTTATCACATGTGCAACACAACCTACGCCAACCACAGCTTTTGCACAAGAGTTGTTGAGCTTCTTGAACAGGTTTGTTTCCCCCCTTCGATTAGGGCCTCCAACATTAGTGTTGGTATTGTCTGCAGAAAGAACAACACACTTTTCCACTAAATTTAATGAAAACAAGGTAGAGTAAACGTAGCTATGTAACTGCTCAGATGTTTCTCCAGGAAGGTCTTTCAGTTCCAGAAGTTTGACTTTTACTCCCTGGGTACAGTCAAAGTATTGTACAATCAATGGCACTATCGTAATGTTATGGTGATTGGAAGAATCAATCATAACGCTGAAATAATGTGCTGTTCCTAAATCAATATTCAATCTCTCCTGGGCCTCCTTCACTAAAACGTTTTTTACAGTTACTTCCGTTTTAGTGCGGGCTGAGAACTTCGGTCCAAACATACCTGATACCAGCTCCGACGTACAGTCAAGGGAACGAAAACTCTGCATATATTTAATTGTATGATATGCAAAAGTACCCTCTTTGGTAGCCAAAAGAAAATGTTCAGAAGTTAATATTTTTTTAAAAGAACTTGCTTACTGTACTACTTGATGTGGCTGCATTTACTGCTAGTAAGTGTTTTCGTTGCTTCAAATGCCTCACAATGCTTGTGCGACCACTATTGCTTAGGTCAACTTCACACAGCTCACAAATAACAATGTGAAGGTTATCATTGTTTTTTAGTTTGATGAAAGGGTATTTTGTTTGTAAATAATAATTAAATGAACATTTTCTGCGTGGCTTCCCCATCTCACAACACTTTGGTATACTAGCTTTTATTATTATTTAAAAATTAATAGAACAACCACAGCATGTTGAGTGTTTGCCAACTGCTCAAGGATGATGTTCTTTGCGCTGACGCTGTTCAATTCAAAATATTATTTTCTCTTACTTCAAAACGAAGTATTTTTGGAAGTACTTGGTTTAAAAAACAGTACCTTTCACTGTACTATCGCATGCTCCGTAGGACAGCAGGACATAATCCTAAAAAACAGTACTGTACTGCAAAAAACAGTACGTATGGTCACCATACCTATACTGATAAAGGACACTTGATTTCAAGGATTCCTTCCTCTCCTACCATACCATCTGTTGATAAATAAAATAAATATGATTAATATTGAGGTAAACTCAAGCCCTGTATCAACGACTGCTTGTAAATAAAATGTAATATTAAAAATAATATTAATTCATTCATCATAGTTTAACTACCTGGACTAGCTCCTAGCAAAGATAGATATGTATCAACGAACAGTCCGCAATCTATTTCTGTTTCGCAGGCTCCTCTTGCTCCATACCATGCCTTGTTGCAAGGGTTGATGTTTTTTTTATATATTATAGCAAATATTGTATTTATACAGGACGTAGTTGGTTGGAGGTGGCACACTTGCCCAAACATAGAAGCAGTCAATATCTTCTGTTTTTCAGACTTCCAGAGGTGGCATCTACTTTGGTTGACTGTCACCCGTTCCAAATGATTTATACCCATATCTGTCTTTTCAAATCTCAAAGAAAAATTAATTAAATACTTCTAGTAAATAAAGAATAAAAATAAAAGCAATAGCTATGAAATTATGACAGAACTACATATGTAATAAAATATAGCAGCATGCTAGAAAGTGCAGCATCATACTCTCGTTGTCTTGTAAATTTGTGTTTGAATAAATTAATGCTTTCAATAAGAGTTAATAATAAAATATACATATTGCCTATAATAGGCCAATAGGAAGCTGTCTATTAAAATCTCACACAATCTAACTGTAGCTAAAATGCTTTATTTTAATACATCAAACTGCTACGAACTGATGAGTCACAAATATGGGTGGGTACTAATTAACCGTAATCAATTATAGGTATAACATATTTTGAAAGTGTGTTTCTTTGTAGCTTTACTATCGTAACGTTTTCCCTAATTTTATTATTTTAAATCACGTAATTTTTTTATTTGAAATAAATGGGGATAGGGGAGCTATTTATTACATTTCCTCGCCCTCTTGCTTCTTACGATCCTTTTCTCACTTTCTGTAGGTCAGACAAAAGCTACACGTTGATTGACTTGCAAGAAAATGTTATGTATATTAAGCCAAAAATCTGCAAGGATTAGAACAAATTTATAACTGCCCAAATGTATGAAAGTCACTTATAGGTTTTGGTCATCTTATTTAATTTACTTTTCATGGATATGACGTGATATTGGGAAATTGTTAGGGAGTTTTCTAATCAGTAGCTTTATGTTAATAGTTTTATAAAATATAAGCTTGTAACTTTTACTATCTTCGAATTTAAATTTAAATGGCATGAAGGTGGCTATTGTTGGCGTTGGGGTTAACGTAATAAGCTCTATATTAAAAATTACTGAAAACATTTGGAAGAAGAGAAAAGAAAATTATAAAAGAGGAAAGTCTTATAAGGGTGAATAGGAAAAAATAAATTAAATTGAGGCTGAGAAGATGAAACGCAAAAGCCAAACCCTTTTGGAATGGTGAACGTCTTATTGGTCGCGTCCCTTCTAAGGAAGGTCGCTAAAGGTCCCCCTCCGAAACTCATCGAAGACAAAGTCATGACTAATGACGTTCCTGAAATTATTCTAAGACGAAAGTAAACTTAATTTTACTTTAGATTTACTAATTCATTTAATAACATATTAGATTTAGTAAGATTAGTCTAATGACTAGAATTGTTTTATATTATTTTAAACTTTACTTTGTATAAAACATTACATATATTGCAATTTTTAAACTACGCAATTCTTTAAAAGATATATTTTACTTTACAACCTTTCCACATGATTATTTTAGCAAGATTATTAATATAATTTACCCACCTACTCTTCATCCAGTTTAATAATGACAAACCTTTACGTTTTTCCTCTTTGTACTCAAATATAGATTTCGATGACTATACTTCTCGACACAAAAATCTTTTTTATCCATTTCAGAGAAGCTTTTAAATAAAACAGAACTAAAAATATTCATTTTCTTATTTTATATGTCAACACTCCACAATATGGCTTTCAGAGAAACTTGTAAATACTAACCATAGAAGTGGTGTGTTTGTCCGAATTTCCCTTGTCACTTTGACAGGACGCCTACACCCAAACCAAACTCATAAACTAATGAGGCAATAAAATAACAGAAGCAAAATAATCTATGTCACACTGCTCTCCAAAACATGGCAGAATCTCACTGGCAAAGAAATGGTAAAACATGCACCATCAATTATCCTAATTTTTCTTATCTTTGCGCTGTGACAATGGTAGCAAATGATAGCAATCATTTTATAAAAGAGGTAGAATTTGAACTAGTTTTTCTAATAATTAAAATTAAGGAAAAACATTTGAGCCTTATAATTTTCAATATATAAGAATATAGCCTAATTGCAACATATATTATGGATAATTTAAAATCTTTTTACAAACATGGACAACATAAAATTAAAATTATGTATTTTAGCTAAAATATACTACAGACATATATCTGTATCTTTATTCACTATCAATACATTAGGTTAGAAAGACGTATCTGATTACTGACTTTCAAAGGATAGGTTAGCCCCCTCTTAATTATTGTAGCTTTGATAGTTAAGTGTGTAGTGTAGACTAGTGTTACTTATTTATTCTGTGAATTAAACTGGTATAATTATTCCTAATACTAAATTTGGTTTTCCAAGCAATCACTATACATTATAATAAACGAACAAACCAATATAGTCTACTTTAGTTTTTTCTTAGAACTATGATTTTAGATATTTTTTGCGGTCAGAACTATTTTATCAGTGTTATTTTATAGATATTAATAATAAATACTAAGTGTAACTGTAGAGAGGCTCGCTGGAAGAACGGGTTGACTAACCAGAGCACAAACCTTCTTAAACTCTTCCTCCGGCCATAGGTGGTCAGTGGTGCCTTAGATCATGCGGATACCGAAGCAAGTGATAAGAAAGTTTGTTTCCATTCTTTACCTAGGGAATCTATGGCACATTTTGTTTTGATTCCCCTCCTTAACTCTGATCAAATCATCGGGTTGTACGTATCAACACAAAAGTGTAGTTTTTCCGGATAATGGTGTTAGTTTTGTTTTGCCAGTGTACTGATGGGCTTTTTTCCTAAACTATCTCTCTCTCTCGTGAGAACGCTCTCTCTCTCTCTTTCCAAGATAATGTGTGTGGATTTCCTCTAAATATGACCTTCCTTGCTTCCTCGCTCCGACTCCATGAGTGCAACTGTGTGAATGAGCACAGCGGTGAAATTACGATTTAATTTCTAACAAATCGTGATCGACTTTTATTTATTTAATACCGCATCTCAATACCCTTTTAGACTATCCGCATATTTTACACTAATAGGGTAGTGAGGAAGAAAGACTAGGTTAGAGTAAATGTGCCCGCATTTACGTACAAGAAGAGTGATAAACTATTTAAGGAAAACCACACTCTAGAAAGCGTGCTGAGACTCAAAGCCTTACCTCTCTATTACAGGGAATCAAGAATAGACTAGATTGATGTTTGATCCTCATTCTCATTGATGTGGGTCTTGGAATATTAGTGAGAACTTTTTACCCGTATCAATGGACACGATGACTAAATGTCATGCTACTCTACTTTGGTTTTAAGATGACGGAAAGCTCAAAATTCGAATCCTGGTCGGAAATGTTGAGAATGGTTGTTTTTTATAAATGGCTTCCTTCTCCTTCAAATAAATGTTGTCACATATCCTCCGAATTAATCCATATTCTATTAGTTTAGTTAAATTTGCTTAACCTGGACGGGTAGTATGACATGATGGAGAGGAAAAAACTTTTTACAATGAAAAGTTCCCTTGTGTAAAGAATAAAATGAATAATGCCGCCAGTGGTGTATTCTCTGGATATACTAATCCTGCGCCACATACACAAAATTATATGAACTGGTTTTTCGTTTAATTAAATGCTGTGTGTGTGAACTGTGTGTACACTAATGTTTAAATTGTTAATAAATAAACATGTAATGTATTATTAATTTTAAAACTAATATTGGTTCATATTCCAAGAATACTGTGTTTTAAGTAATTCTTCTTCCAAAAGGTTCTACTTAGCACAATAGTAAACCCAGGGCTTGCTACTTGAAAAACGCAATGCAAGCTAGGGATGCTCTAATGACCTAGCCCAATGTCTAGGGGTTGGCAAAACATTCCTTTTCGCTCGCCTATAAGAAATTGGCCAATGAGCTCGCGTTTTCACAACCCAGGTCATGCTGTTCCTGTGAAGCAAGCTAATTATTGAGCCAAATATTGTAAAAAGATGCAAGATCAAAATGTTTATTTATTAAGCTAATTTAGTATAGTTTAAATAAAAATACATAAAATAAATATATACTTAATTGTAAAATAATATTTAGTATACGTAAGAAGCTTTAAATTATACACTAATCAAATATATTGATTTATGTTTAGGCATTCTAGTCATATGTATTATCATGTATGTGGCAAACACATATAACCATTCTTTCAAATTTAGGCATTTCAGCACTGATAGAGTGGGGAAAGATGGGAGGGTAAGGGGGGTGACGAGGCTACTTTAACCGTTGTTGGCGGTAATTCTTGTTTTTCTTTAGTAGAAAGGATCGTGAAGTTTTAATAGTGATCTTTTAGTTTTAGTTTTACATTAACGACTTATTAGTTATTGTGATATTATATAATTATCCATCAAAGAATCCCAAAATTCAGGAGTGTGAGCTCACCATTTCAAGATGATTTAGAAGGAAAGGTAAATTAAAATATATTTTCCTATAATTTACTTAATCAGTGGCGCACCCAGCCATTTACTTTAAGGCTGTAGCAAGAATGACATTTTGATGGAGAGAGCGGATTAGGGGTTGCACAGCCTCCTAAGCTCTGAAGGCCGAGAATATTTATTAATATTAAATGCTTTTATAAATCATTTTGAGTAGTTTTATAGTAATTAATTAATTTAAATAATACAACTGATATCGAAGCTATTATTTGTATGTTTTTTTCAATTGTTGATTTTGCGTGTAATGGTAAACATTTTGAATATTAGGCTTAAGTCTGAAGCCTGGTCTTAAAATGTAGCATATACATTCGACACATCTTCAATGTTAGTTATACTTAATATTATTTAAATTTCTTTTAACATTATTTGTGATGTTGGGTAAAAAGGGGGAAGGGAGTCAAATACCCTGTTTGCCCCTCTCCCTCTAGGGTGCACCACTGCTTGCAGCAAAAGATATGTAAATATCTTAGCAATAAAACAATGATGTGGCGATATAGTATTAATGGTCCGAAATAATCTCCCCTATGTTATTCAAAGTTTACGTATCTAAATAGCTTCTGGAGCATAAATTCTCAAGTTGAGAGACTCGTTTGTTTCCAAGCAGCATTGTGTGAGATAAGTTAGGCTTTATAAAATAGTTTTAA
>CABFOV010005921.1:23415-38738 GCA_902141375.1 Timema poppense | reverse complement strand
CCAACCTCTTTCCTCGATCTTTATCAAACGTCCTTCCAGGTGAAGTCAACCTTCTAACCTGGATAAACGCTATCTCTACGTCACCATTCGTCACTGACTCGTCTTCCTTCGTCTTCTCTCCTCCACTCACTGAGTTCGTCTCCTCACTTTATTTACATCTTTCTTTTTCTCTTTATATACCCCCCACAACCTCTTAAATTCTAATCCATTCTTCACAGCAATCATTCCTTTATATGCTTCTTTCTTTATTACTATAACTTCTTCAACCCATTAATTCTACTATCTATCTCTTTTAAAGTTCCTCACCACCACAACTCCATCCATAATAATAATGTTGATATTACCAGCTCACATTACGAGAAAAAGGAGGTTGAAACAAACCGTTGGTTTACATGCACGACTTCTCTTAATATCTCGGGACCACTGGGTATTTGTATATTAGGAACAACTTCTATGAGTTTTCCTGGCTGTCACAACAACTTAAAAAATTACAGTAATGACCTAAAGCCAGACATCAACAATAGGTACTTCATGGCATCACATAAATTTCACATAGACAAACAATTCAACATTACTTATTTACTTACTATAGTGCATTGGGATCACGAAAGTTTTTGCTGCACTTACAAAAGTAGGCCCCCAATCCCTACCTTGAACTAGTTCTATCCAGTTCACCTCATTAAATATTAAAGATTTCAGGTCCACTCTATTGTTATCCTCTCATCTTCGTTTAAGTATTCCCAATAGTCTCTTCTAATTGGATTTGCAAGTCGGTACCCTAAACAAGGTTATAGAATTTCCCATTCGCTCTGCATGACCTGCTCATCGTATTCTACGAGACTTGATTATCCTAACAATGTCTTGTCATGAGGGCCGGCTCTGTAACTCATCATTATGTAACCTCCCCCACTTCACAGTAGCCTCATCCCTTTATGGACCAAATATCTTCCTAAGCACTTGGTTATCAAACAACCTAAATTGGTTTTCGTCACACCCATAGATGCAACAGGTTAAATTATGGTCATGTATATTCATAGTTTTACATACCTGGACACCAGGCGAGATTACAACATAGCCCTGTCAAATTATATGTTATTTGCAGTTAAGCTCTAAATAATAAATTATTGTCCCCAATCTGTTTTCTCTGTGTGATCATATACTTAGGGCCAGTTTCATAGTCAGACTTAGTACGCCTCAAGTGCGGTGCTATACTAAATACAAGATGACACCTACCTAAACCAGAATGGAATGGGCCGTTCTTTCTGGTTTAGGTAGGTGTCGTCATGAACTTAGTGTAGCGCCGCACTCGAGGCGTACTAAATTTGACTATGAAACTGGCCCTATGTCTTTTCAACACTCACTTCTAAGCCTTTGTCCTTACTAGCCTCTTGCAAAATGTCTGCATTTCTTGCAACAGCTTCCTTACTACTGCCCAACAAGGCTAATTAATCATCTGCCTATTCTAATAGCTGCATTTTCTTAGTTTAATGTTAAACCCTTCACAACTCTTTTGCATTACCCTAATCGCATACTCTAAGGATATATTAACAATTAATGAGAAGTGCATCTCCTTGTTTCAACCCATTATGTATTTATAAAGGGACGTAACACCCCTCCCTGGAATTTAATAAAAAATTAACTATATAAAATAAAAATAAAGTGTTTTCAAAAAATGAAAAAATTTGATATGCCCCTAATTATTTGACTCAACACATTAAAACTGAAAAATTATGTTCTTAAGACATTAAGAATAAAATATTAGGAGTTAAACAAATTTCTGAACTAATGACAATATAGTGTTGACAACAGTGAAAAAATTAAAAATATAATTAATAATATAATTATGTTTGAAAATAGATTTGTCGATGGTAGAGCAGTCTCTATATAATATGAGAGTTTAGAGTAATATGTGTTCTTGGGTTGCTTAAAATGAGGAGGTATCCATATCAGATAAATATTAGAAACTTCTAACTTATCAAGCTTGTCCCCTGATGGAAAAACTCTTAATTTATTATAAATAATATTTGACAACGCTTCTCATAGATATTCCAGGGTATAGTCGGAACTCTCGCCTAACTTTTTACACGTTAACAGTATATTTTAAAACTATTTTTGGTAATATCTACTCGTATTGTACGGTTAATAAATAGTGAGTTACGACATTAAAAAACTATCACTAAAATTACAAGGTTTGATGATTCTATTCTAATTATGCCGAGCCCCTACCAGGGAAAATAATTCGATAAAATGTTTTAAATATACACCAAAGAGATGATAAAAATGATAGTCGAGGAAATTTGTGGAATAATGAAATATAGATTAAAAATAGATTAAAGCAAAATACTTTGAAGAATTAGCTAATTTATTAGATAGAACATGGCTGAAATGGTATTGATTTAATTTTTCTTTTAAAGCCCTGCCACATAGATATTCAGATAGTTAATTGAATATCCATGTTGCTTCAATTTCATCCGGGTGCGTTCTAGTTGTAAAATCATGTGACCATGATGGGGTTCACTTAATACTCAAGAGGAGTGATATAAATTACTTGTAATAGTATCCGTAGTCTGTGGAGTGTGGGGGCAAAAACATGATTTTTCAATTATTTAAGTCAAACTCAGACTACATGGCTCTTTTATAATATACAACTACTCCAAATGAGAGTCTCAATTCGCCTTCTCAATTGCTAATATCTAGGCAATTATGTAAAGCGCTGCCTATTGTTGAACATCTATTAAAAACCAAATTAGACGATAAAAATTAGTAATGATATGTTAAATAATAGAAACAGCGTTTTGAAGTATATTATAGCAAAAAGAAAGCCAAAACTTAAAATTGTTTTAAGTCTTGTCCAGGAAAAATCCATCTGATAAAAATAGTCCGAAGGTTAATTAATATAGGTTATGTAGGTTTATATTTGTATATGCGTTTCAGAAGAAATTTGAGAAATTGAGCTCATTTTGTCAACGTACATTAGAAATAATGCATTGAATGAGGATATCGCACAGATAGCTACGTTGAAGCATAGTGTTAAGGGTGTGCAGTATTTTTAGAAATGCAAAATAAGTCTCGAATTGTAAAATTAATACTGGTAAGACTCCTCGTCATAGCGTATGTAAATTACGCATTAGCTAACATGTTGAAATATTTACTAAATAAATATCCTTGAGACGAGTTCCTCCTATCGTGTATTTTTATCAAGGAAGAATAGTACATGGAAAGGAGTTCTGATGGCCACACCAGTGGGTTAATGACCTGAGTTGTTAGTTTCCCCTGTTGGTCGTTCCGTCGACAGGACGATTAGAAAAAGGCTCAAATCCTAGCTGGGCGTATTAAGATCCCCCGCCCCCCCCTTAAATGGTTTCCAACTCTTATTCAGCGTGAATGTAAATATATTTCCTATTAATTCTTCCTAATTAATTTCCACTTAATCGGTGTAATCAAAAGTGTGAGAAATATAATTGCATTTTATTAAAAAAAACATAAGGGTATGACAGAATAGCACAACATTCTCATATTGTGTATTATGTTTTCAAATATAATTTTCAAAAAATGATTTTGACTAAACTACCATAGAGTATGTTTTCCTCATTAAAAAAACACATAATATTGTTAATCACAATAATCATTCTTTATATATAAATTGAAAACCAAATTGTTCAAACATATTTAGCAAAACACAAAATTTAAAAAACAAGCTGTTTACAGATACCTTCAATATATTTATTAGTAAAAATAAAAAAAATTGTTCCTATTTATCATTCAAAACTATTTTCAAACTCTCAATTTGAATTCAATCATCATGGTAAAATTCAAAAAGTTCAAATATATATATATTTAGTTTTAGTGAGTAATTGTTCTAAAATTAATTTATTCTAGATAAAATAAAAATACATTATTATTGATAGTATAAACTAATACCCTGATTCCAAAGTTTGAACCAAATCGTTAGATTTATTTTTAAAACAATCAAACTTTATCAAAATTAGTCATTAGCTAACTACAGTTTAAGGATTTTTTTAGAAAAACAAATTCATATATGTGTTTATAATACACGAAATTAAACATATACCCATTTTGACCCAAATCTCTGATGCCATTTTACAAAATACTAGAACTAAAGTAACCATCAACAGTCAATTACCCATAACCCAATCCCCCTCCCCTAAAAAAAAACCACGTATAAAACTTTATTTGTCATGTTCATGGCAAACATTACACACATATACATTTAAAGCAAAATTTGTATAGACATTTTCAAAATAATTCAAATTTTCCAAAAATCACTCAACAGTAGATCATCCTTTATACAGTTTTTACCCAAAAATAAGTATACAACGCTCTTTGCCATGTAAACGCTCCCAAGATACTCAATTTGAACCATATCGTTAGAGCCATTTGTAAAATATTTAAAGTTTTTGAAAAATCAGTCATCTGTAAACTTCACATAAACAATTTTCTTTCCTCAAAAATAAGTAAATATGTCATGTAAACACTCCTAAGATATCATTTTGGAATCAAATCATTATAACCATTTATAAAATATCTAAGGTTTTTGAGAAACTAGTAATCAGTTAACATTTCATAAAAGAGTTATTATCCTTTAAACAATTATGCATTGTTATCGTTCATACCAAATAATCTCCATCTACACATTTTAAACAAAATCGTTAAAGATATTTTGTAAAATTTTTAAATTTTCAAAAAATTTCCATCTCTAAACTACCCTTTAAGGAATGTTGCCCATAAATCAATTATACATTGCTATTTTTTATGTCAAACAAATCCTAGATATGCATTTTAAACAAAATATTTAGTCTTTTTCGAAAATTTTAAAGTTAAATAAAATTACAATAAACAATACGTCTAAACAAGTAGAAATGAAAAAATTGTGTTAAACTATAGCTAATTATAAATTCCCTCATCTGACTTTGTAATTTTCCCGTATTTTGAAAAACTCGCTAACAATAATCCATTTGTATTAATATCTATTGTGACAATGGACAGCGCTACTTTAGTAAACAACATAGCAAATATTTTAATTGGGACAAAAATATGGTATATGGACACTCCCCCATCTTGTAACATTTTATTTACACTATCTTGATTTACCATAAACAAACACTCTCGTCCACCACTTATGTTAGACGCATAACGAATATTATGTGGTCCCACGGCACTACCCATATTAATCAAATAGTTATCCAGCACTTTAACGGGAACAATAGTGTCCAAATCAATCACCAGTTTGGTGTTCATCCTGTTCGACGACATTCTGTGTCATCCTGGATGAGAACCTGGCATACTTGAGTGACCTGCATACATCAAGGCTCACTAGTAAATAGATACACGCAAACTATCCTCGAAGTTAATGTAATACAGAAATTAACGACGTAGCGCACAACTTTGACAGAACATCTCTCCATCCACGGCCACTCGCTTCGAGAGCAGAGAGAAGCACAGACAGAGTTTTAAAATCCACTTCACATAAAACGTAAATATTGGTCATAATCTCAATATTGATTATTTTGTTCACGATCGCAGTACTTTCTCTTGAGATGAGAATTTAAAAATTAACGCACTGATTATATAAAAGGAACATAATTCAATAGTAATATGTTGGTTGGAAAACAGTTGAAACCCTACTAGAACTATAAGAGGATTAGCTGCTTTGGTGATCGAATGGTATAAGGCATCATCATTATAATAGTCTTGTTCGAATCCCAGACAGTTTTTTTTTCATAGAAGGTTTTACACTCTCCCTCCAGAAAAATACGGGTACACTTTCTATAAAGTTCAAGCTTACTCATCCCAAGCACATTAATGTATTTTGTACATACGCATATAACTCAAACGTGAGGTAAGTAAAAAGTAGGACTAGCAGAAGATCTTAAGAAAATACAAACTTTCTTGCAGCAAAAAATTATATCATTTTATTATAGTATGAGTGTTATACTATATTTTAACACTATCTATGAAAGTGACGGTTTCAAATCACATAACTTTACTCTCAAACATATTAAAATTAGAAGTATTATTTACAGCTGTCCAAAAATTTCCTTTCGAATCGTATCTAAATTGGACTGTACTTGAATATTTTCATATCCAATCATTTATATGAGCTATAATAACTATTTTGTAATGGTATGAATTTATTTTATTGCGGTATTTAACGTCCATTCTCTGATCTGATAGATTATATCAGCACACGAAAATTTCTATGAGCGAGAACGAAAGGGCATGCCAATTTTGACGGGAAAGGTATTTTCACATACCTTTCAGGGTTCTTCTAAATGCCACAATTGACGTAGGACAGAGGGCTTTATTTCCCCTCCTTAGGAAGTTGTGCTACGATTTTGAACTACTCAAGAAAAATCAGTCAACTTCAGCAGGTTAAGAACTCACGAGCATTGGGTCCTAAGTCGAGCACCACTGAGGTCTATAGAATGACATAAAAATATATAGACGGGGTTGTATTTTATACCCGAACCGCACTATACAGATCTTTTTCCTATACATAAGAAAATTTAAACTAATATAATACTATCGATGAATTCTTTAAGTATGCTGGTCCTGAACCGTACACTCTCTGACACTAATTTGCATTATCTTATTATTTTAAAATAAATAAGTGCCTAATTTTTTAACAATATTGTGTGTTAGGTAGTTATTCTTCCAAAAGCTAACACTTTTAATCAATTATTACTCCACAGTCTAAGGATTCGTCCCCTTCCCAATATACTTAATTGCTGTTGATGGAGAAGTCTAGGCTCGAATCCCGACCAAGTGCTCAGAAGTGTGGTTTCCCACATGCGCTTTGATTAGGATTATTTAACACCAACCCCCACCACTTGGTTTAGGTTGTCAGTATCCTTCTTTTGGAATATATAAACGGTAAAAGAAATGAGATAAAACAAGTTTCAAGACTTGTTGTTTGAGCAACTCAAGCAAGCTTTCACCAAGCATGGAAGGTAGTAATTATCTTTTTAATTGTTTATGTAGTGACACAGTCGGCAAGATAACCAGGACTGGGGGCCAATACCAGGGAATAAGCTTGCATCCCCTCGTCTAAGAAATGCTCAATCAACCAAAATTGTATTTAAAAATAAGAAAATTAAGCCTGAAATATATTTCAGCTTTCAGAAGTAGTCATCATTATTTTTTTATTTTAATGTTATTTTGATTTCCTTTCACTGTGCCCTTTACTCCGAAAGGTAGCAAGCTTACCTTACAGGTTTCCCATGTGGCGTACCTTATAATACAAGGTCATGATATAATATGTGCGTAGTATACTTTACATGGTACTATCGAGAATAATTGCTTCATTATTTAGAGAAGATACAACGAACTTGTTCTCAAAACAGAAAAGAGCCAGGCCTATCTAAGCATTTTGGCAAGCTCACGGCTATGGTTAATCATCTTGCTAATATACTTTGTTCCTCCCAATAGGTTCCTCTGACGGAAGCACCATTGGATATGGTGGACACGCACCAATCCTTAGTAGGCTATATATATATATATATATNACGGAAGCACCATTGGATATGGTGGACACGCACCAATCCTTAGTAGGCTATATATATATATATATATATATATATATATATATTTTACTAGTTTGTTTGTCTTTGGTGTTTGGAATTATTTAATTTTATAAGATACAAAAAAAAAAGTTGTAGACTTCAGATCTAGGTTTGTGCCCATCAAAGTCCCGAGCCATGTACCATCGTACTAAAATATAAAGAAAGCATGTGGTACACCAATTATTTGTTTCAAATTCGATTGTATTTTCGTAAAACTTAAGGCTAGAGATTAGATTTCCCAATGTTAAGGTGCTCTTAATGTTTCAGTTTTTTTTTTCGCGTCATCCCTAGATCATAACAAATACCAGACAATTCCGTTTATTAAATAGTTAGGTCTAAACAACGTAGTAAGTATTTATGTAATAACAATTTAGTAGTTTCTTGAAAATATAATTTAAAGGAATGTATAAATAGGCATATATATTAGAACCGTGTATTAATATCTATGCGGATTATAAGCATTTGTATTAATTATTCTAATATGTTGGAAATGAGGAAGGTTGATTTTTGATTACGTGTACAAGCATTTGAATGGAACTAGAGCAGAAATTAATTTAGGAAAAAACACCCAACCAGGATTTGAACCCCGCTCTTTCCGTCATTGGGAGCCCGTCTATTATTAGAATGATGCCTTTCCCAGAGGTGGCAAACTTCTATACACACTAGGGCCATTATTATTTGTGTTTTGGTGTCAAAGGCTGCACAATGTTCTGTTTAGTCTATATCTAGGTATATGCCCTGGCAAAATAAACATGTTTTATTTCAGGATAGTAGCTAAATTCTTTTCAAATTCTCTTTGTAAAAAACATTTTAGAGATAAGAAAACAAGAGACAAAATGCAATATTTTATACATAAGGAATTTTAAAATTACTATCGAGACTTTTACAATAGGAGTTTCCATAATTTAAGGGTGAAATGATTATACCTATTTAAGAAGAATTCCCCAGACTTTGCATGGATACAATACGAAAAACTAAGCCGTCGAAAAGACTAAACCGGGGTATTTAATATCTGTATTGTTAGCCATTTTGTCTAATGTATTATTATTTAAATATGTTATAAGTCTATCGACGTGTATGTCAAGCTTAAAATCTCATCCTAGTGGACTTCGAAGTATTTTTCTGAATAGGATTTGCAATTTGGTTGGTCTAGCTACATTTAAATGCTAATGAAGGTGTATTTATTCCAAGCAAACTCACGAACACCTATATTTTATAATATTCCACTAATAACAAAATATTAATATTGTTTGAATATTGCCTCTAAATGGGTTTTAAGCTCTGCCTCTATAGTTATTTCAAGCTAGAAAACACTGAATTAACTCTTCTTGAAGATGTTATGATAGGTCTTACAGATGTTCTAAGAAACAATCTAATTTTTAAACTATTTCAAGTACATGATATATATGGTTTTGAAACAATTTTTTTGACTCCGCTACTTTCTACCAGCTTGGGTTATACGCCTATGTACTAGTTACTCCAATGTGCTATGGATTGGTAAAGTTAGATTTTGAAGGTATGCACCTGCATTTGAGTGGAGGGAGAGTGGAAAATCATAACAACCCTCAATACACCTGACTGGGATCGAGTACTAATTTCCCCGTCATCAGCAGTATATTCTATCGCCAGAAGGACGCCTTAGACCGAAGCGGGTTTGAGAAAACAGACTTAACGTTTTGAAAGTGCACATCGTGTCTTACTACCCATTCAAGCTGGCAACATTTTATTACTATATTTGGATAAGGATGAGGAAGGTGGAATTTTGATTAAATATACCTTAATTTGAGAAGGGTAAAGGGGGAAACCATTTAGAAAAAAAAAAACCTAACAGAGAGTCCAATGCCATCCTCCCCTACACCAGTGATACAATATATTGTGAGAGTTACGCAATTGACCATGAAACAATAACGTTATAGTTGTAACATATTAAATATATCAACACTTGCATGTGTGGCCACATGGATAAAGGTGTCCCATTTGGGTTTGCCGGTGACGAAAGGATCAGGGCTCAAAACTTGGCTGGATTTATTAAAGATTCGTTTTTCTAAATGTTAATGCCAGGTCTCCACCGTGGTTCGGATTCCACGTTAAACTGTAGGTCCTTCATTTCATCTCACAATCACCCTATCATTACATCAATCACCCTATCATTACACATTAGCGTAAGTACGTATAACCCGAACGGGTAGTAAGACGCGGTGCTAATAATAATAATAATTCTAAATGGGTTTTTTATCCTCTAAACCCGCAAATGAGATTAAATTGTATCGAAATGTCCAACTTCCTAATTCCTAAATAATTTATGTCATTTGTTTGGGACAACCCAAACAGGTAGTAATAATCGTGGCAAAAATATATATTAGTAATGAAATCAAATATATATTATAAACTAACAGAAGGTTACAAATTTAGGAACGTTAGCTAAGTGTTGTCCCAAATGTATTATTCTATCTAGTAGATAATTTTGATGAAATAAATACAACATAGATATTTTATTAATTATTTCTTAAAATTGAGTCAGGAAACTTATTTCCTAGTTTTCCTTTGATGTCCAATTTAAGCAAGACTGCAAGATTACAATATTTTACTTAGTTGGAAAGCTAGCTAAGCCACATTTCCATTTTAAAAAAATGCACAGAGATTTACATAATATGAGTTTTATGTTGCTGTGTAAATATTATACCATAAGTTGATAAAAAATCATAATGCATTTATGTAACAAAAAAAATATTTTAATGTATTTAAATAGTTTTCAAAATATTATCATACGAACTAAACCTAGACAGTTTATTAACAAAATATGAAAGTCTTGGTTTTAATAATTCGTTTCTCTTAGTAATATCTTGATCATATTTATCAGCGTCACTAGAGTTATTACTATCGTTGTTGTCTACAAAATTATTTTTATTCTCTTCTTCATCACTATCATTATCGTCGCTTGAATCTTGCCTTTGGTTGCCATTTATTTTATCTTCATCGCTAATTGCATTACTCTGGTTTAAGAATGGCTTAAATATTTTTGACACATATTTACTTCCATATCGAACTTGGGGTACTTTATCACTATTTGATATGGATACTGAATGATAACTAATATTTACGTTTCCTACATCCCCTTTGATATGGTCAATATCATTTGATTCCCTACCAACAGCCAGGAAAGGTTTCAATAAGAGAGGAGATTGGCCACTCCCCCGTACTTGTTGGGATGGATCAAACACAATACTTCCACTGGATTTCAATAAGCCCAAGTAGTCACTCGATGAACTGTTTTCACTGGTTTTGAGTAACTGATTAATTATTTGTGAAATATTTCGTCCACCACCTCCGATAAGCTGGGAAATATCTAAGGAGTTATTACTGCTAGACACACCGAGAAGGTTGGCAATATCCAAAGATCCATTTAC
Organism: Timema poppense; assembly: GCA_902141375.1. Lineage (NCBI taxonomy): Eukaryota > Metazoa > Arthropoda > Insecta > Phasmatodea > Timematidae > Timema > Timema poppense. Next base: position 27,748 of record CABFOV010005921.1, on the reverse strand, counting down.
GTTGGAGCCACCAAGAAGTTGGTTGATATCGTAAGATCCACTTCCATTGGAGCCACCAAGAAGTTGGTTAATGTCATAAAATCTACTTCCATTGGAACCACCTATAAGTTGGTTGATATCGTAAGATCCACTTCCGTTGGAGCCACCAAGAAGTTGGTTGATATCGTAAGATCCACTTCCGTTGGAGCCACCTATAAGTTGGTTGATATCATAAGATCCACTTCCATTGGAGCCATCAAGAAGTTGATTCATGTCAATTGTTTCACTTCTATTAGATCTACCAAGAAGTTGGTTAATGTCATAAAATCCACTTACATTGGAGCCACCAAGAAGTTGGTTAATGTCGTAAGATCCACTTCCATTGGATCCACCTATAAGTTGGTTGATATCGTAAGATCCACTTCCGTTGGAGCCACCTATAAGTTGGTTAATGTCGTAAGATCCACTTCCATTGGAGCCACCTATAGGTTGGTTGATATCGTAAGATCCACTTCCTTTGGAGCCACCAAGAAGTTGGTTAATGTCATAAAATCCACTTACATTGGAGCCACCAAGAAGTTGGTTAATGTCGTAAGATCCAATTCCATTGGATCCACCTATAAGTTGGTTGATATCGTATGATCCACTTCCGTTAGAGCCACCTATAAGTTGGTTGATATCGTATGATCCACTTCCGTTGGAGCCACCAAGAAGTTGGTTAATGTCGTAAGTTCCACTTCCATTGGATCCACCTATAAGTTGGTTGATATCGTAAGATCCACTTCCGTTGGAGCCACCTATAAGTTGGTTGATATCGTAAGATCCACTTCCGTTGGAGCCACCAAGAAGTTGGTTAATGTCATAAAATCCACTTACATTGGAGCCACCAAGAAGTTGGTTAATGTCGTAAGTTCCACTTCCATTGGATCCACCTATAAGTTGGTTGATATCGTATGATCCACTTCCGTTGGAGCCACCAAGAAGTTGGGTAATGTCGAGGGATCCGTGTTCACTGTTGTTCAGTTGATTGTTATAGTCTGTAATGTTGATCAACATAAGACCTCCACTTCCAAGAGTTCCATAATTTAGGGCGTTAATATCAACATAACTTCCACCGAAGCTGGAGGAAGGTGCTGGAGAAGAAATAGGTGAAATAGGTGGAGTACCGATAATACTGTTACTGGTTTCATTTAAACTATCATCACCAACACTATTTTCTTTAACCTCTTCGTTCTCTCCATCAACCGCGATAGATGCCAACCCTTTTCTTATGGTAGTTAGAGGCAGCGCCGTCCCTTTCATCAATACAGACTCTCCCAGTGTACCATCTGCAAAGGCTGCGTGTGCCTAGAATACAAAGGGAAAAAAAATGTAAATAATTGTTAGTTTGAATGTGGATACATGTACATATTTTGTTAGAGTATTGTACTTTTGTGAAATTATTTTCATGAGGATCTTAAGTTGATAACTAAGTAAAGTAATCAAATAATTCGCTGATAATATTTTTGGGGGAATTTATAATACATTTCCGACATGAATTTTTAAAAGGTATTATTCTAAATTACTTTCTTTTACTCCCATGACTAATGAATAGCACGAATAACTATCACGTTTAAGTATAATATTATTAGAACAATTTTTTTTAAAGATAACTTACCGAGACTATGCAAAGATAAGCAAAACTATATGCAATATTTCTCCACATGTTGAGATGACAGATTTTCCGTGATACGATGGATAAAATGAGAAGAACTTTGCTTTTTATATCCTAATGTGTAAATTTCAAACAGGATCTCCGTTATCATTTGTTTTACAGAGGTAAACATACGAACCATGACAAGCATGTTGATCATGTGTCATGATTCTTAAATGTGTTTACTAATTGTATCATACTTTTGCTACAAGTTTTTCTTAAAGGGACATTGTTCAAGTCATGCCTTACTCAAGATACCTTAGCTCCAATAATTTAATAAAGGAATTGTTTGATAAGGTTGTTGAAACTTAAAAGGAGCCATCTACCAGAGAACGGAAACTCATTGCATACATCTAAAGAGCACTCATTATTTAATAAAGATTCTGGTATTTTTAAATATATAAATAAATATGACTAACATCAACATGGAGGTGATAGGTATTATCTATCATGTTCTCAAATAAATGAAAGTGTTACTTGCTTAGTTTTACAATTTGAGAAAATTCATGAAATGGTGAGTTCAACTAATTGTTTTCAACGATATTTTACAATAAATGTCGGAAATATTAAATCAAGCTAAACAATAAAAAACATAAATCCCCACTTCCAAAACAAATAAAGTATTTTCTTAATAGTGTCAAAATATTGAATTTTAAAATAACTAGGAATTGGTTTAGTGATTTTGAAGTTTCCGAATTGTAATTGTCAATATTTTGACGTAGTTTGTTATTTATAAAATATTAAGGAATAATGTCTACAAGGAAATGTTTCAAATAGTGCTATCTACAAGTGAAATCTGATATTATAAAAAGAAAACAAAACAGTTCAAAGCTTAAATCGATGGAAAAATAGAATAAATGCCAGGTAAATTTGTCTGGTTTGAGGATGAAGGGTAGGTAGGACTGTGTGTGTACCCCAGCTGATGTAGTTAAGTTTTTTTTACAAAAGGATTTCCCACACTACTTCTATACCTCTTCAAGTGCACTTTCTATAAATTATTGCTTTCTTATATCCTCCCATTAGCGTAGCTAGATGTTTATTCCACGGATCGGTAGTAAGTTCCAGTTAAAAGAGGTAAAATTCAATAAAATAATGAGAAACGCGTCTCTTAAGACTAATTTCATGTAATTTCGTTACTTTTGTATTATATAAGGGACTGGAATGATAGATTTTAAGGTTGAATCATTTAGATGAGATTGTATTTTTTAAATAATTTATTAAATTACGCTATCAGATTTTATAATCGTTATAAATCTACATTTATAAAAACTAATTGAGAAAAAGATGCGCATCCTTTAAATCCCAACCTTAATTTGTATATGTAAAAATTCAATTATTCACTAATTATAATTTATATTTATATCCATTTACTCAATATCTATGCCCTTTCATGTAAATTAAAGAATCACATAAAATAGAGCAATGTTACAATGTTACTGAGACACTCAATTGTAAGAATTTTAGTAGATCATTGCTGTTTGTCTTTTCACCACGTCATACTAACCATCTAGGAATTAGCATCTAGCCACGCTAATGGAAGAGGAATAAGTAAAGGTAGAGATTTGTATGGGGGAAAAGTGGTAAACTACTTAATAAACCACCCTCCGTGCACATGAACGGGTTTATAGACCTTTTAACTACATATGATTTTTATTTATGTCCAATAAACTAAATAAAACCTCATAATCAAATAAAATAAATAGAGAACAACGTTATTTAAAAAACCAATTAAAAATCCAGTGAAATTTTCATGAATATTACATTTAATAGAATTATTTTTCATGCTTAAAAAAAATTAACACCGTGTCTTAGTAACCGTTCGGTTTATACGATTTTTAAATATTACTTCATAAACTAATCAACAACGGTCTACGTTAAGGATTAGAGATCTATTATAAATCAAAATTGTAACTGTTCATTTTTAGTTAGTGTAAAAATATTATTACTGTTCAACAGATATTTAATGAATTATTTGGTATCCATTCATTAGTGAAATAAAACACATGTTTCTTGATTAAATTTACAATATTTGCCACCAACGTTGCACAAGTTTATCAAACTCAAATAATACAGATATAAGGTACAACTCATATCTCCTTAATCATTCTACCTTGAAGACTTATTACATTCATTTTATAAGGAATGTTTCATCACTCGACTTTGATGCTTACTCAGCATTAATCTGAAGTAAGGTTGTAGTTTTAAGATAAAGAATGATTTATCTTTAATGATGCGTTTAGTAGAATATTAGCAAGATTCACACGTAGACTACCAATAGTTATTCCTGTAAAGTATTATGATGTTATTTGCCGCCCTACCTTGTATTTTCCTATTTTTTTTTCTATTTTTGTGAACAATTTCTAATTTATTTTCCCATTTATTTCCCGTGAAATCTTCAAAGTTGATCATACTGATTCCCAGCCTGACTAATGACAATGTTTAGCCTACATATATTAAATTATGTAAAAGGATGGAAGGAACAACGTAAAACATTGTTTTAAATAATTTAAATAAGGAATTATGATTTAAGGAAGAACACTTACCTTTTATTAAGCATATTAATTATCCATTTAAAAAGGGTGATTGAGTGTATTTATTTTGAAGGTCGGCCATCTTTGTTTTAACGCATGCCCAGCGCTATCAAACGAGTGAGTAGTGAAC
>CABFOV010005921.1:0-22393 GCA_902141375.1 Timema poppense | reverse complement strand
AAATCTAAATTGTTCATGTTCTTTTTTAGTTTTAAGTTCACCCAGTGGTCTCGAGGTTGAGAGTCGTTGTGCCACTGAGTTTATAGCCGAGGTAAATGTATTGTTCCTTTTTGATTATTATTTTTCCCCTAGATACCAGGGGTGGCGCCCAACAAAAACACGAATTATACAGATAAAAGAAAATATTATTTTTTCATTTAAAACTATTATTTTATTATATTATATTATAAGTTTATTATATTATTATTATATTATATATATATTTATTTTTTATTACAGTATTTCTAGTGGTCTTATAATTTAAACTTATCTCACTAAAAAGCATGAGAAATTTAAAAGGGTTAAATAAGTATACTCGCAATATATACCACCCCAAAAAACGTTGATTCAAATTTCGCACTTTATAGGAACCTCTGCCAAATAAAACACAAAAAAACTTACATATTATATATAAAATCTGAAACGGTATCATGTTGCTGGTATCCAATTTTTTTAAGATATTTCACAAATACAAAAAAATGTATATTAAAAAGTCTTCTCATTCACAAAGTTATTCATTTAAAAAAAAATTAATAATCAACCAAGTACAACACTATAAAAAAAACACAACGCAGTGATTAATAAATATATATTAAATAAAATTACGGCTGCGGTTTTAATTTAATCTTATATAATCATGAAATCTTTATAAATAAAACTAATTGATATCTAGAAATCATGACAAGTATAATGTCTTATGTAAACAAAAGTTAAATACGCACAAAATTTTGTCAATTAATGTAAATAATATATATATGTATATATATTGATTTTTCTAGTAATTCAAAACTTTTATACAAAATAATTTTTGATACAAAAAAATAATATATATAAATCAAATTACATTTAAGTGAACTTATTCTACATGTAAGTATGTAATACAAAAAAAATTGAATTTATTTTCGCCAGGGATGATTTTTAAATACTTGGTCGCCAGTATTCTAGAATAATAAGGTAAATACTTTGTAGGCCTACCACTTAATTTAAAAGAAATCTATTTTACGTTTCTTTATTATTATATTATTATTTTCCTTAAAGGTTGGTTCATCACATAAGTTATAGTTGGTTTAATGTAAAAACTATTTTTTTTAAACATAAAATTAGAGAAAAGAATTATTTTGAAATAAATATTTATGGTTATAGCTTAAAATATAAAATATATTTCTTGAATTACAGCGTGACTATTTTTTTAAATTATAAATAATGAAATGTGAATACCTCGCATAAAATGAGTTACTTGTATACTTTTCACTGTTACATGACAAAGAGTATTAAACAGGTAGGCTAATCTAGTGCTTTTATTTTCAATATCTTATATGTTCGATTGTGCAATGACTTTGTTTACAATAGATGGCGCTCGTTCACTCCCTTTGTTAAAAATATTTAATTTAACAAGTTTTTTTAAGAATTTCTATTTAACATAGAAAAAGAAAAATACAATACGTTTATAAAATGGCAAACATTTATGTATACTCTACTATCACCCATTCTTTCATTTAGATTCTCATATTTATGTTCATTTATTTGTTAACTTGTGATTGGTTTTACGTATCCGTTCGTAGTGATAGCCCTTAAGTAGGTTAAAGTTGATCTAGTTTCTACGGATTGCTATCGGCTACAAGCTTTACGCATATGGAGTGTGTAGACTGGACATTTTACCAGTAAGAATAACAGGCCAAACTTCTTGTATTACTTTTAAATTTATTACAGATATTATAATTCACTAATTATTAATTAAATAAAATTGTGCTGTATATTAGTCAAAATAGCTTTGTGTTTTACGTGATTATGATTTTTTAAGTTCTTTTGAAAAACCTTAAAGTTACATATTTTGGACAACTTTGTCTATCTATCTTCTATTTAGTCAGATATTAAAGAGATTTGCAAACGTGCTCAAAAAAATACGCTATTCTTATTAAAACATTATTTGGAAAACTTAAAAAATAAATTATGTTTAAAAAATAATTGTTTTATTAACTATTTATCAAGTCAGTTATGGTTAAAATGAAATTCGTTAGTAAATATATATTTACAATACCTCTTAAAGTTTTAAATTCTAATGCGTTAAGCATCGATAGATATAACGTACTTTGACAAAATCTTTCTGAGGATTCACAATTTTTTTTAAGTGGTTAAAGGGTTATAGAAGTTATATATGTTTAGAACTACTGCCATAGAGGAACCCACCAACGCAAGATTTTTACCTTTTAGGCCAAACCAAACGTAAGGTAATTACACATATTTAAGTCAAAGTATAGTTATTTATGTATTTTTCATGAACATTCATAAAATGTAACAACCAAAAAATATCATTTAAGATATTTACTTTTATTCTATTTAAAAAAATTGTTTTTATTTATTTCGTTTAAACTAACCATGATATCTTTATTTATCAAACACTAGATGACCAAAATGTATTCCTTTAGACTACATGGTGATATAGTCCCGTTTTATTCCCAGAGGAACAATCCCAGCACTTCCAAATGCAACAGCCATGACATTAGTATTGTCTCGTTGGCAAAACAGTTCTGTCCAATCAAGGGCAGTGATCTCAGCAAGTGTGTGATCTTCTTTGACCGGGGCACCATGTTGGGCCTCGTGGAATGTTGGGCTTGGTACCTCAATCCATCATGAATTGGATAACACTTTTACTCACTACGTTGATGTGTCGACTTCGGACAGGCGCTGCGAACGGTACGTGGATCTTGTTCGCCTCGCTATAGATGACATGGTTCAGGCGATGACCAGCCTAAATAAAGTGGTTTATTTTACAATTATGTTTTCTACATTAATTTGTGTTATTAATTTCATTCCTACATTTTTACGCGCTGCACGTCTTACTACCTGTCCGGGTGAAAAGTATAACTTTCACTAATGGTGTCGGGAGGGGTAAGTTCAAATTTAAAAAGCAAGTGTGATCACAACTGTGCACTTGAAGAATAAATGTTTACCATCTAGTAAATATCACCTCGGTAGCCTCACCCGGGATTTGAGCCCCAAACTCTTGGGACCATCAAACCAGACAAGATGAGACTCACACCTTTGTCTTTGGGCCCATTGTTGTGGATAAGATTATTGTTTATTATTTTTAAATAATTAATTATTTATTTCTATGTTAATTTTTCAATGGCATACTTGGTGATGCTGTGTTGTTTTGACAAACAAAATAAAACTAGTCACTAATAGATTTTGTTTGTTTCCGTCCAGTGCTTCATTTAATCGGGTAAAATGACAACAAAGTGAGTCTGAAGAATGAGTACTCGATTAAAATATACCTTAGATACCAGTATTGATACGTGGTTATTTTTTATATCTGAAAACACGAACATTTTTTCCTTTAAAAACATTATTTATTTCTCAGTGGATATCTATCTAACAAGGTCTACAATACTGTTAGAGCAATCAATATGTAATTTCAAGATAGAGATACCACTGATTTTAGTATATCAGCCCATCCCCAAAAAGAGACAAAATTAATTTACTTTTTTCACTGTAAGTTTATCTTTTTTTAGCATATAAAATTACAACTCTTGGTGGTAGGGGTTAAGTGCGTCATATATCATAGGTTGGGAAGATGTATTAATAGTTAGTTTTTATTTATTAAGGGTGTACTCATAACCTTTAATACAATAAGTATTGTTATTGTTATTATTAGTACCACGGCTTACTACCCGTTTGGGTTATTTTCACTTATGCTAATATGTAATGGTAGGTTGATTATGAGATGAAATGGGGGACCTACAGTTTAACGTGGAATCCGAACCACGATGGAGCCCTGGCAATCCCCACATTTCCCACATTCACAAGTTGTGATTAATATACGTCTTTTTAGAGGTAAAGGAAGGATTTGGTAATCAGATAAATCTATGCCGGGAACGAGGATTGAACCCCGGACGCCAGCACAGAGGTCCAACACTTACCTCTAGACCACCAGGTCACCCAATATTAGTATTGTTAATTTGACAACCAGTACTATTAACTATTTTTAAAAACATTGGTTTCCTTTTCTGAGGCACTATTAGAAATATTGATCATTTGATCACAAAATTTAACAAAAAGGCTTAAAATTACATTTAAGGTTTTGGATATGAAAAGAGGACGTAGTAAAATATAATGAGCTTGATTTTTGAATATTTTTTTCTATAAATATAAATTTTACCGTCATTTAGTTTATAAAATAATTACAATGAATATGTTGTTGATTGTTTTAAAAATAAACTATAAACATAAATAATGTTATCGAATTCCAAACAATATACCTCAATGACTTGGTTGAAGAGATATTTTTCAACATTTACCAAGTCGTTTTTAGTTTGTATCTGAGTAGGAGTGGTTCACTCGTTGAAGTTGTCCTATAACTTATATAATTCCAACGAACTAACGGCTACATCTTGTATACAGTCTGAAGATGACAATGTAAGGTTCGAAATATCTCTATTCTATTGTTTTAGTTTAGTTTAGCACCAGGTCTTAATAACCGTCTGGCTTGCACGCCTATGTACTAATAACGCTAATGTTTAGGAATAGGGAAGGTTCTATTTATAGGAAGGGTAGCCGAGTTTGCGTGGCGAGGATAAGAAAACCATTTTAAAAAACCACCCTCAGTACACCCTACCAAGATTTAAATCTTGTTCTCCCCTTCATTGGCAGTCTAGTCTAATGGGAGAGTAGCGCGTTAGATCATGCGGACACCGAAGCGGGTCAATATTTATATTATGTTTATAGACGTACGACGATTGTGTAGACAGGTGATTATTGAGGTTAGGAGACGGCCACATAATAAAAGTTTCATATGAGCTCTTTGAAAATTGAGAAACTTTTACAGGATATAAGTCAATATTGTTGTGCAAAATAAATCAGCAACTGCCTTAGTTAGGGTAAAATTAAACTACGCAGTGCCCTATGGTAATGTTGAGCTTCAAATAATAAGAACATTTTTATAATGTACTTCATTCCATATTTATTTTATTTCTTAACCCAAATTTAGAATCTCATAGCAAAATATATTTATGTCCATAATTTATTTATTAACTGATATTCTATTATTTAACTAAACATGTGATAAAATCATTTTTAAATAGTTTGTGTACTTTTGATTGTTGTAACATTGGGGTCCAAACCATGTATATTAATATTTCACTTTTAAATAAAACAGCAAACTTCTAAATTATTTCCACAATTACAATATAATTTAATTCAAACTATGTTCTCTATGGGACCCTTTGTTAAGTTATAGTTTTATGAAACACGCCCCCAGATTGCTACACTGATTAATTTGAGTTAAAATGGGATTTTTCTTCTTTTCCCTTGTACTGTATTAATAGATATAAACTCTTTTAATATTATTTTTTATAAATATCACATGATATTAACAGTTTAGGTGAAGTGTAAAGTATAAGCTTATTTTAAAGTCCCTAAACAATCAAAACCACTCGATAACTGTCACTTTATCTAAATTATCATTCTCCATAATTTTATCTTAGTGGGTTTATGAAAAGTTACTCTAAATATGTTTTTTTTTCAGTAGGGTCTGTTCCAAAGCAGATTAACTGAAATTTTAGCTTTCATTGGCTTATACTACTATGTGTCTGTGTATTTATACTTAAAGCTAGCATTTACATTCACTCTACACTTTATCTCAGTCGGTAGCGCATCCAACTATTTATTTAAGAGTTCCGGATTTGATTTCCAGAACGTTCGAAAATCTTATCGTTGAGAAATTGAGACTCACCATTTAATAGTAAAGTATTGAAGAGGCTGAGTTTGTATGGGAGTTAAGCTAGTTTGTAAGTAATGGGGCCAGTTAATTACTAAATTGCACATTAAATACCACTAGTAAAGATGATTAAGTTGTAAAAAATAATGTTCATTCGATCATCTTTGTTTTCGCTGAACCATATTGTACATTTCTAGGTATTTGTTTACCACATCATGTAAATGGAAAGAAAAAAAAAGGTGACACATTCAATTGTTCTCTATTTGTTTGTGATTTAGAGGATGAAGCTTTTGTCCTGCTGCCCGAATACGACGAAGACGACTCCCGGTTTAAAAGAGTAAGTTCTCGAGTGTACAGTCAAGTGGAGCACTCATGTACCCATCTTTATAGAATAATGATCATGTCCTACTCCCGGAGGTGGTCAGACCAGCAAAATATATGGTCCATCTAATTTAGTTTGCTGGGAACGTAGAGTTCAGTGTTTGAACCCTAGTCCTACAGAGAATCTTATTTTCTTAAATGGTTTCCCACTCTTACTTCACGCAATTTCAAGCACATATGCTCTAATATTTTACTTTCCTCATTTCTACCCCATATATTTAATTAAATGCATATTTTCTGGAAAGGTAATAAAATGCGGTTCATAAAAAAATGTTAGAGGGGGACCAAACTAAGTCCAAATTGCTTAGATGAACGAGGTTATTGGAGATTGGAATTTTTGGAAGCAGGGTGGAGTGGGCTTGCCATAGTTTTAACCATTGTACTTTAAGACCCAAACATATTTAAACGTTTAGGATATATTTTCTATCAATGCGTGTATAGCTAATTTTTTTGATGGAATTTACATAAACTAGGAAACCCATGCGAAAAATGCTCAATACTTAGGTAAAAATATAACAAATGAGAGAGGGGAGTGAAAAGAATTGGGGACATTTTCCATGGATGCGCCTGAAGGAAAGGGGGGCTAGAGGGTTTTAGGGGAAATTGTGTTAGATAAGGTCACGAGGGATACCCCCCACCGGAAAATTGGCTCCTTATCCCCAGACATTCCAAAGATGCTTCTGGGGATGAAGGAGGGGCTGGAAATATTTGGGGGGAGGAATTCGTTTGGTTAAGTTCTCAAGGGCTATCCTTCACCTGAGGATGGACCCCATACCCCAAATGGTTCCGGAGATGCTTATGAGGGCAGGTGGGTGGAGGGGGTGATCTTTTAAACTTCCAGTAAAAATTGTTAATTTTAATATTGGTCACACATCTTAAGGTCTACACATTTCTATCAAAGTTCTCATTGATTAATTTAGATCCATCTAAGCCTGATATGTCTATATTGGGTCTGACCAGAATACACATTTTAGTATTAAAGAGATAAACAATCCCACCCCTTTACTCGTGGGAGGGGAGGACGATGACGTGAATTTAAAGGGGTGTGTATCTCTACCGATATCCTTGATTGTTAAGTCTATGCCCATGTGATTCAAATTTAAGATAATTTTTAAAATGTTGTATCCAAATAAATAAAAAATTGTTTGGCTTATATTTTGATTACCAAGTTTTGTACAATTTTCACTCTTGACTTGATTTTAAGAAATATGGATTAGATAAGTAGGTTATAGGAGTTGTACCCGCATTAGACGGGAAAACAAAAGTGCAAAATATTATGTGTAAAACTACTATTAGTGTGCTCAAGCCAGGTTTGAACTATGAACCATCTACACTTAAGGGTTCGTATTTAGATGTGTCAGTCTTATTGATCTAGTATACTTATGGCAGGGAGGTTGGGGCTGGAATCCTTGTTAGTTGTACTGAGGTGGTTTTCCCTTGATGGCTTCTTAAGGGCTCTACAAACACACCAACTTTTCATCCCGACCATCGGCAATAAATTTGAAGCGCCCCTCCACACTTCCCGACTAGTGGTCTAATCTGTATCAATCGTAATATCAGAGCTAAAGCATGCCATCTATACAAATAAAAATAATAATAATTGAAATCATGTTTACATAATTATCAATTCATAAAAATATTGCAAGGAAATAAAGAAAAATGTGGGCAAAATTAGATTGTTGTAAATAAAAAATATAACCCATTTAATTTTATTAAAAGAGTTGGTTTCATGTGATTTTTCATAATTTTTTTAAGAATGAATCAGAATGTTTCTCTGAAATACTAAGTATGGTGACATCATTTTAAATAGAACAAAAGAACGCACTGTGACTCTACCCACCTAAACGCTTGCAAGGCGGTGACTGATTAGCGCCCGGTTGGTAGGTTGGTCCAACAACTTATCGGGCGATGAGGTAGGGAAGTTGTAGATAGGGTGGTTTGTACCAACCTACCGTCCAACTAAGAAAACAAAATTGGTGGGACAACAAGCCTACAGACTATACAATATATCGGCTTGTTGGCTGTTTGGCTTGATAAGTTGGGTTGTCTGTACGGCCCTTTACTCTCCCGCTAAGAGAATACTAAAGAATTTCCTCAAAAGTCTTACTTTTATCCTCACAACTATCCTAGTTTAAATATGATATTATATCGGAAAGGTGGAAGGCAATTGACACAACTTCCCCCGGACTGAAAACCACACTGTGACCACCGGTGTGGCTATTTTATAACATTTGACATTCATTTAAAACTGAAACAAATATGGAGTAATTAATTTTTTATATTATTTTCGCTATATTTTTTTTACTCGATAAAGTTCCGTCATCACACAATGTTTGAAAGAACATTTTAATATGTAGGGGGCCTGGTGATCTAGGGGTAGGGTGTCAGACTTCTGTGTTAGGGCTCTGGGGTTCAAATCCTGGTTCTACCACAAATTTATATTATTAATAAACCCTCCTTTACCTCTGTCAAAGTGTGTGCATTCACGCTTTGTGAATGTGGGGAATTCTAAGCCCCCAAAGTGGTTCAGAACTCACGCTAAACTGTAGGTCCCCTCTGCTTTCCACCATTATCATTCTCATGTATCATACTACCATCTGGGAATAGTGGAATTCGCCTTAATGGTGTCTCCACCTCAGAAACGAATTCCATCTTATGCCAGGAAAGCAGAGGTAAGATAAGATCAAATGGCCAGATGTAGACCATTAACCCCACCCCCCAAATTGTAATATGTGTAGCTAACGTTAACTTTCTCAACACACATATCAAATCAGCAGACGACCTATAAACTAGGCCAAATTAATAAATTACACAATTATCTCTAGCACCTAGATATTTACTAGCAATTAGTCAATTATTGCAAAGAGAAACTTCTATTTATGTTTGTTTATATGGTATATTACTACCTATACGGGCTATCCCTATTTAATTACACTATTTGGGTTTAGAAAAGGAAGGCATAGATCAGAGGAAATGTACTCGACTTTAAGTGGAGGGATAATGGAAGATTATAGAAATTAAATAAACTCACTACATCCACAACGATTCTAATAGAGACCTTCCCGTCATCGGCAATCTAATATATTGTTAGACTAGTTGGCCGCTTATGCGGGTAATTGTTGGAATAGAATCAGCAACAAAAATTGCATCTATTTTTACTCAAACATAACTTCACTTAAATTATTTTTGGTATGCTAGATATACTAAGATCATTCATTTTACCGGACTTAAATATAAATATTATCTCTCGTTAATTGAAACCATTGCTATGTATTATAATATGCATAGGCTTAGAATTGTTGTTTCCCCTTTGATTTAAATAAAATATTGAGATGGTTTATTCGTATGGATACGATTATTTCATTTACACTTAGCAATTTGCATGCAAGCGACTTATCATTTTGGAATTTAATACAAAATATTTACAAATCAAAAACTGAATTAAATATTTTAAAACCATCATTTATATTCGATTATCATTACAAAACCTCAAACTTATATTCAAATGGGGATCTTAGGAATGGTACGTAGAATTAGAATGTAAAATGCAATTTGTTCTAATTTAAAATCAGATTAATTATGCACGTGGACTATAGGCCTACAGCTTATGTTCATTTAATTAATTTAATGTTTATAAAATAGGCCTCACTGGTGATGTGTCATCCAGAACAGACCTTCTTCTGCGTCAACGCCACCCACTACATTCCTTGCACGCACGTTGATCTCACTGACGCCGACAGCAAGCAGACCTTGGCCTCGGCGAGCCAAGTCTTCCACTGTGGCCCTCGGCGATGCTGTGAGGTGGGTGGAGACTCTCCTTGCACTTACAGGTGCGAACACCTGCAGCCGTCACTCGACTACGACCATCCCAACCTGAAGTGGACGTTTCCGAAAATACAGCCCAAAGCCAGGAGGAAACGGAAAAGGAAAGAATTTCCTGAGGACATGTCCGAGTACGTCCCTCCCGTCAAGAAGATTTCCATTAAGACGTTTGTGTTCGAATACGAAGACTTAAGCGAGGAGGATGCCAAAGAAATATCATCCGATGGATGGAAACCATCTTACAGGAAGAACTGCCCGGGAATGAAATTGATCGCAGCTACTTCAATCCCATCAACGGCAGCTTATTTATCATCCACCTTTTCCACTTTCACATCTCCTACAGTTTACGACGATTTATCCGTGACCTTTAATATTTCAGTATTTACAACTGAACATCAAAACATTTCTATTGACACAGTCACAGATTTGGTATCGTCGACTTCCGCAATGATCAACATAACGATGACAGAAGAATTTACCCAAGAATCGAGTGCAAGATCCAGTATGGAGACACTATCCAATGATAGTTCACTAACAACAGCCCCACCAATTCCAACGACCACAAAAACAACATATCACACTCAATCATCGAGTACTACTGCAAACACCCCCAACTCAACTGCAATACTATCAGCAACACCTTCAAATATATCAAAAACCGCGCAACAAACAATCTCAAGCTCAATAATTATAACGTCTACAACAACGCCTAAGAAAATATTGAAGCCATCAAAGAGAAAAACTGCTAAACCTACACTTGAAACCTTCACAGTGAAAAAAGATTTAATTACTCTTCCATTTAACTACAAAGGAATCTGCCCAGGCATTGGTGATTTTCCATATTTTATAAACTGCTATAGGTATATTCGCTGCTATTTATATCTCAATAAAGTAAAGGTGGAGCATAAACGTTGTCCATCGAATAAGGAATTTGACAGTGTTCTTAAGCTGTGTGTACGTGCTGGTCAAAGTGACTGTATAATGGGACCTTCCGGAAGATTAAAGGTAGCTAAGAGTACAGAACGCTCTTCAAGAACACCCTTAACCCATACCCCTCCACCAAAACATATAACAAGCTCCACCACGGTGCCCACGACTATACTAAACATCATGTCTTCCACAAAGTCTACAACGACTTTAAATACAGCACATACAACAAATAAAACCATGACCCCAACCACGTCGTCAAACACTACACCAACCACAACGACAACCATGACCCCAACCACGACGTCAATCACGACGACAAACACTACACCAACCACAACGACAGCCATGACATCAACCACGACGCTTGCTACGACACCAACTACGACGAAAACTTTGACACAAGGGATGACTTCTACCACAACGCCAATCAGGACGCTAACCCCGACACCAACTACAACGCGGACTTTGACACAAACTATGTCACCAACTACGACGCCAGATACGGTGCCAAACACGACTCTAACCATGACTCCAACCTTGGCATCTACAGTGAATCCTACCACGACGCTAACAACGACTTTAGCCACTACGCCAACCATAACTCGAATTTGGACGATATACACTATGCCCAACCAGACGAGAGCAATGACTTCAACATCTACACCAACAACTACACAAACCTTGACGCCTACAACAGCTCCAACCCCAACGACAACAATGACACCATCCACGACGATGGCAACGACACCAACCCTGACACCAACCACGATACCAGCAACAACTCCAGCCACATTACCAGCTACGACTTCAACCTCGTCACCAACCAAGACGATAATAGCAATGTCAATCCCATTGCCAACCAATACAGCTACCTTGACACCTACCACAACCTCAAACACGACGCCAATAACAAGACCAGCTACAACTTTAACTGCAACCATGACTCCAACCACATCACCAACTACGACTCCAACCTCGTCCCCAGCCACGACGCTAACTATGATTCTCACTTCAATGTCAACCACGACAACTATTGCGACACCTATCACGACACCTACCACAGCTTTTACCATGACTCCAACCCCGACACCTACCACAATACCAGCTACAACGCCTACCACAACTTCAACGCCACCAACGACTCCAAACACGACACCAGCATTTTCAACATCTACCCAAAAGTTGAATACCGGCAAGAAGACACATCAAAATAAGGATGAAGAGGAATCTTCTGAGGACTATGAAGAGGAGCATAGAGTTTTGTGTCCCGGAGTTGGAAACTACCCATATCCCCTCAGTTGCACGAGATACGTCAAGTGCACCAAGCGCAATGGGATAATTAAGTATGAACATAGGCGGTGCCCTTTATCAAAAGAATTTGACCAGAAGAAAAGAAAATGCGTGCCTGCGGGGAAAAGCGGATGTAAGACCACCATTCTGGGAGTCAAGCCACTAGATGACCTAGAGTGAAATGATTTTTAATTGACCATATTGAGATACAAACAATAAGTAAAACTATAATATAGTGATTAAAAGTCAACCTCATTAAAAGCGAAACAACAATTAAATTTAAAACGAATCGATTGAAAGACAATCATACTAGAATCGAAATAACGAGAAAATCTCAAATGAAGTGACTGCAAACTGACTATGTAAAATCAAAACTACTGTGAAACATTAAAATCGAGTTATTTAAAATTAACTTTATTATGAGAAACCCCACGAGGTATTTTAGAATCAAGTGATTACATATCAACTCCATCAGAAACAAGACCAAGAGGAAACCTAAAGTAAAGTTGATTGTAACGACATATATAATATATTACTTTTAAATTTTAAAAATCATTATTTTGACACGTTATTTAATACAAAAAATCTATAAATGTATGTGATACACAATGCAATATGAGTTGTTCTATTTTCTTCCACACTGTCAAAATACGTATCTATAATTTTAAGAAAAATAAACACATGTGCCTTTATATATACATTTTAAAATAAGGATCCAACAATTAGAAATGTTGGGAAACCACTGATGTAAATAATCTAACACGGGCAAATCGTGACTACTTTCAAAATAGCTGTAAATATATTAAGCTAATGGAACTCGAATCAAACGTTTGCGGAATCTACTCAGTACCTCCGCGGAGCACAGTCGAAAAACAATTCGTCTATGGCCATCAGGAAAGCAATGTTTAAATTATTTCACTGTAGCCTATTATGTACTGTAGACAATATTATCGTTCCATAATGGCATTTTTAAATTTTACATAAACAATAATGTTATGTATGACATTAATGTAGAGTAACTTGCTTTAAGTGAATAGTTTTCAAGTGTGATATGATTGTTCAATGAAATACATTGCTGGAAAGATTCTAATTAATAAATAACTGAAAAATTTATCTTTGAAAAAATATTTATTTCTCTGCACTGTGAATATAATATTTTTTTAGGGTTACTTGGATTTGTTAAGTAACTTTGATGCATGAATGTGTTTTAAAAAGACAATAGCTATAATTGCTATAGCCATGTTTAGAGAATATAACATATTTTCAGTTGTTATTCTAATTTAAATTATAAGAATAGTAGTTCATTTTGGAGGTACCCGAAATATTTCAATTTGTTTAGTTACATACACTGCTTATATCATTTGCTACACAAAAAAAATTATTATAAAATAGAAGTTTGTTAAGATAAATGCAAATCAATGAAATATTTTTTTCTGTAGTTATATAAAATAAGTCTAATGAATGAACTCAAGAAATAATTTTTCGAATTAGGTAAATATAAACTAATTATATGTGTATTAATGACATAATTTACGTGTAGACCAAAGCGCCAATGTTGTTAATGTTCTAATAATATAATCACTTTGAAAGTTTGACTTTATTATTTAAAGAAACAACATTTCAAATAAAACTTATATTGTTAGTAAATTAAATAATAATTTAATAGATTGAATATCTAAGATATAACTTTTATTAGCTACGGCTATAACTATATCCAAATATCATAGTCTGTAATTGAAATATTACACCTGGCCACATGAATCGAACCTGGGACATTTGATCTAGTACTTAAATGCTCTTCTATCCACTTAGCTATCCAAGAACCGTCCCATGCTTAGGGTTATTCTCCACTCATATATCAAGACAGATTCTGTGATGAAATTATCAATTACAGAATCTGCCTTAAAATATGTGACCCTAAGCATGGGATGATTCCTCGATAGCAAAATGGTAAGAGCATTGGTGTACTAAGCCAAAGAAAGGTCTTGTATTAGAATCACGTCTCCGGATGTCATTTTTCAATTTAAACTATATAAAATGTTCCTAAACACTCTTAAAATTTGAAACAGTGTTATTTAAGTTTTCCTGATTTTTTTTTTAAAAGTTACTATAAATGGTCTGTTAAATTGTCTAGCTGGCTGGCGAGAAACATTGTGGAGCCACAAAACGTCAGTGTCTTACAGAAGCAGCCACACCACTAAGTTACTTCAGTGCTGTGTACAGTGTTAGAGAAGCTGTAATTAACTATTGCTACATTAGAGTTGAAATATGGCTGTGCACAAAATGTATAGCTTTATATTTATTATGTAGCTTTTTATACACTATAATTTGTAAAGTTGATAATATTGTTTGAGATAATATTATATGGAAAAACTTCTTAAACTTATTTTATTGCATAACAATAAGAAAATTTAGTATCTTATTGAAAAAGAAACATAAAAGTTTAAAATCAACGTAAAATGCACTTATAGTTTTACCAAAGAATGAAAAAACGGCACAAATATAAAACAATCTATCAAACTATTATTACTTATTTTTTAGAACATATTTAAATATATAAAAGTATGTAATTAGCATAAGCTTTCCGAAATCCTCATTTTATATAAATTTAAAAATAAATTTATTTTAAAAATTCAAGCTTAGAGCGGTTTAAGGACAATCTTTTATGATTATCGAATGTATTTGGCATAGTTTTTTAATTAACTTTTGTAACCCTTTCTCTTTTTTTCTTTGATTAAATATTTTCTTCTTAGAAAATGGAAATGGAATTCTTGAACTCACTGCCAAAAGACCTTACACGATAACGTTAAAAGCACATTTTAATTATTTCGTTAAGTTAGTGAGTAATATATAAATTATTCAAGATTCAGTATTAAAAGATTATTTTCTAATAGTTCTCGACACACTTGTATTGAACATATCTGCTAGTCCGTACAGATGATGGAACAGTAGTGAATCTTTAACAATTTTATTTCTCGTGAAAGCTCTCATTTTACTGAATGAGTTTTCTTTGGCGCACGACTTGCAAGACACAGAATCTGTGGCCCACCCCGTGGGAAAGATTACCTTTACTAGATGGGGTTTGATGTGTCTGGAAAGTCATCTGCGGAAAGAGAAACATTGTTGTATCCCAAAGCTCAAAAAATACCGTACCTTAGAGAAATGGGATTGTCAAAATATATATTTCTTTATTTTGTGCACCTTGTATTAACACATCGAGGCTATCCATATTAACTGCACGATAAGCTTTGGAGGAGGAATATATAACTGAAAGGAAATGAACGTGCCTCTGCATGTATGTGGATCAGCAATTAATTTAGGAAACTTTAGCCTTAGTTCACACAAACTATATTCAAATATCAACCTCCTCGTCAACTAGAGCCTAATCTATTGTGAGCCTGATTCTTAAGACCACGTAGCCACTTATTCAGATGACTATATCAATTTCAGCAAGCAGAAAAAAATAAAAAATATTGTTATCTTGAATAATGGCATGTCTATAGCTGCTCCTTTAGCCTCTCTAAAGTTTGAAATAATTCAAGAGCACAACGTTAGCAAGGCTATAGTTTTAATAAAATTCACTGGTATTATCCTGGGGGTAGGGTGCAGGAAATTTGGGGTTTTTGCTATATTCCCAGATAGGTCTACTGGAAGGTGTTTTCCACATCCTGATATTTAGTAGGAGTTTCCCACCCACCCTCAGGTTAATACCAGTGAATTTTATTAAAACTATAGCCTTGTTAACGTCGTGCCCTTGAATTATTGCAAACTTTAGATAGGCCAAAGGAGCAGCTATAGACACTTTACCTCATAAAAAAATTACCATGCGATTTGTGTAAAGAATAGATACGCACATAAACTTTTGGCTAAGTTTTTCAGTGACGTAAACCATTTTGCTTAACCTTTTAAAGATCTTGATCAAACCAACGTTCACCTAACATAAAGAAACATTGAGTGAGAGTAGCCACGATTATATCTACTTAAAAGAAATGTAATATCAAAACTCGACAAATACTAAGAACTTCAACGGTTACAAAATAAATGTTTCACAAAAATTGAACTCGTGAAGTTATTACTCAAGTCTTTAAAATTAATCTTATTTCAGTTAAAAAATAAAATTTAAGAAGAGGTCATATCACTTTTTTCTCAAACTATAGGCCTAACATAGAATACGTCTTCAGAACATGAACACAAAATTATGTATTAAATAATCGTGTTGACGTTGCTCAGTATATGAGTTGCTTGTGATAAATTCTCCCATGGATAACTCACTTCAACATTACGGATAGGTGCATCTTTACTTTGTGATATGTTACGTTATGTTAGTGCTAGGCATTTCGTGATTCCGGCATTATGCTATTACCAGTAAACCCTTGTGAAACTTTCACGCATTCAACCTTCCCCTCCACTACTTCCTCCAAAAATGATTTAGGTTTTTGTTGGGTTGTTTAATTTAAATATTCAGCGAAGTGTATACACATAATAGCAAAGCGAGTTTATTTTCGGTAATTGATACAAAAAAATTGTTAGATTTTTCTTTTTACTTAAATTTTAAATAAACAATATGTTTTAACCCAAACCTAGTTTGCTATGTCAGAAGTCGGTAAACAATCCTATCAACTAATACATTATATATCGCAATAGGCTTTGTATTAGTTGAGAAAAAGGGATGTTAACAACAGAAATAATATATATAGGAATATAGGATAAATGACGATTGGTATGTTGACTGTTCAGACCCTAGTGAAATTTGAAGGGAAATACTTCGAACGATACTTCTTGTGTATTTAAGCGTCCCATTGAAGAATAACTAACTGTCTAGTTATGGTTTCAAGAGCCAACTAACTGGCAAATTATTTACACTAGTACTCTCGAACAAAAAATTGCATCGAATTGTGGTTTATAGAATTATTTTCTTGACAACAGGGAAATCGGCATGAATGATATATTTATGAACGATTAACTTCGACTCGACTGTAATTCAAAAAGGTAAAGGAAACGTACAGAGATTAGTCAACGCATTTAGTCATAATGCCTTAGTGTTCTTACCAAGGAATAAGATTTGATAATGAAGTAAAATTTATTTCTAACAAGTATAATAAATAAATGGAATTAAGGAAATCCTAAAAACTTTCATTTCTGGTAATAATGGATAGATATTATAATTTTATTTTCATTTATTTTAGGTATTTAAAGTGCAATTTCTGAATCAACTTTTTATATCAACACACGATATTTTCTATGAACAAGAGCGAAAGGGCCTACCAATGTTGCCAGGATAGGTATTTTCACAAACCTTCCGGGGTTCCTTTTACATGCCGCAATCGATATGGAAATAAAGGGGTTACTTCCCCTTGGAAGGAAGCTGTGCTATGAATTTTCATCGCTAATGAAAAATCCCTCGATCCTAGATGGGTTTGAGCCCACGGACATTGGGTCCTGTGGCGAGGGATTTACCCCAAGACCAACGAGGTTGACTAAATCCTATACACATTTGAAAACTAGTTAGTTAATTTACCTTTAGCCTCTTAAACTCCTACAATTTTGTTCTCGCCCTGATTGTTTTACACCTTTCCTCTCAAAGTAGGTTTTTGATTGAACCCCTAAACCAATTTTATTTGACCAAAAACTAATTTTAATTGATGCTCAAGAAATTTAAAGTTTTGATATTTCCTCGATAGAAAGAATCGTTTACCCACAAAAATAAACATTGGTCGGTACGGTTCTGTAAAAGTGTGTCGAGTCGCGAACCACGACTTAAATAACGTCACCGTAGTTAGTCGCAGATGCAACACATCTGAGCCAACGGAACAGACATTGTTTACTCAGACATTGAGTGAGTTCACTGTTTACCCAAGACTAGTGTAGTGACACTTTCCCCTTCATTTAGCCTCGTAGCTATCGGCTGTGCGTATTCAATGGTTTTTTTTAATACTGAACAATTCACGCTTGCGTGCCGAATTATTACTGCCACAACGCACTTAATAATAACAAATGTCAAAATAAGTGACGGTCGCCGGGTAATAGGGGAAAAAAACGAACACGTTACGTTCCTGATAAGATAACATTTTATCTGTAGACAGTTCTGTTCTCTATGGACTGGCACGATTGTGGCTATCCAAACTGCTTTAACAACACCGGAAAAGTGCGTTGCGTGAGGGGCTTACAAGAGGGGAGCAATTTAATAAGAAACTTCTTTATTTTTTTTTACTTTCAATAAGATCTCGTGACATATTTTTGCTGTAAAAATTCAGTGTAGGAGTGATACACTTCCTAAAGGAAAATGTTTCATACCAACTAATTGAAGTCGTTTTGTGATATTTCACGCGGCTCATACCAGCTATCATAAAGTCATGAAATAATGAAACCTCTGAGTGGATTGCTTAAGTTATGCTTTTAAAGTGCGTTTTACATAATATGAGGCTTTTAAATGATTTACGCAAGTGCTTACAATAAGTATAATTGGATTGGAGTAATATTTAAGCTTCGTAAGTAATTAGCCTAAAGTTTTATTTTAAATAATTCTACAATTATACAATGATACTATAGGTTTTTGTATCTAAAGTATTTTAAATGTTTTATTTTACAATCAATAAAACATGTTTTTGTGTGGAGTTAACAACGTTTTGGTCACAAACTAAACTATTATACCCTTAAAATTAAGAAAAATATTTTAAAACATTTCTCTTAGTAAGATAATACATATCAGGAATCCATCTTTAAATGTAATAATACACGTTGAAAGCTTATATTAGTGATACGAATATATATATATATGTTTGTGTGTGTAAAATAGTTAATATTTTCAATATTATTAGGCCTTACGTCCAACACCAAGGTAATTGATGACCTATACAAAATAACATGGAATGGGAGAGTAGTTTATAAGAAATGCACCTGCATGACCTTATTTAGAGGGTGAGAAAAGCATAGTGATAAATCACACGTGGGAAATAAACTCAACTATAACATCTCCATCACCGAGAAATCCAGTCTATTACAAACCATATTCCCTAAATCATGTGACCACCATCATTTTTGTTATTATATCATACTATTTTATGTTATATACATTTTTAATGAACAAAAAGTGAGTAGTTATGAATTTAAGATATTTAAAAACAAAATAGTTAAGTATCTATTTGATATAATCCATATCTCATATTAAGATGGAACCATTTAAAATAGTCATCAGGGGCCCAGATGAGTTTGTTAATCCATTTCTTTATGGTAGATTTAACATTTAATTCTCTAAATAAAAATTTTTTATTATTGGAATTATCCAAAGCAATTTGAATATTATTTTCTCCCTTTATCTGTACCATATTTTAGCAACTACACGTTTAACTAATTTTGTTCAATATTGTCTAACACTTAAAAATAATACATTTCTGTATTAAAAGTTTTTAAATAACTGTATAATTTTCTTAAATATGTTTTGTAAAGTATGTGTTTTGTATTATTGTGAAATATTTTGAAATTTATTGGGTTTATTTAATTTCATTTTTACAAATCAACGTCAAACTCGCATAGTATATATAATAATAATATATTATACAAATGAACCAAAAAATCTAATCAACATGATTTCCCAACATTCGCATTAAAAGTGTGGTTTCTTGTTCAGCTGAATCGCATTTCATTTTTGGCACCCATCTTGATTATATGCATATTTACAATAATGGTGTACCCAAATATGATGAAGGTAAACATTAGAGGATATGTAGCCCATAGACGTAGAGAATGAGTGGAATACCGTAATGGACAATAGGGGGAAATATCCCTCAATACACCCAGCTGGGATTCGAACTTAAATCTACTTGTCCCCTGAAAAATAGACCTGACAAGGTTTATGCCTTAGTCCACGCGTTCACCGATGCGGGGTAACATTTTATTTACGGTTAGATTTTTATTATTGGCTAGAGAGAAGATAACCATTTTGGATGTAATAATTGGGTACAAAGCCAACTGGATTGGACACATCCTTAGCAGGAACTGTCTTCTGCACAACATAATAGAAGGAAAGGTTGAGGAAAATTGGAGCTTAGGAAGAAGGAGGATGAAAATATTAGATGAATTATAGGTAAGAATAAAATTAAGGGAGCTGAAAGAGGAGGCAAAGGACAGGGTACATATGCGGTCTAAGGTCACTGACAAAAGAAATGGACCTGTTGTGAGACAGAACACCTAATAATAATTATGCTTAAACGCTATATTATACTTTTGAACAGGCCTTCCAAATTCGTTTAACCATCAGTGACACAATGACAACTTTATATTACTTAGGAAGCCGCACTTTAAGAAACTCAATATTGTCAGCTTCTTGAGTAAAAAAAATAAAATATTTAAAATTAATTAATACTAACCCCCCAAAATTATAACACATTCTAAAAGCTAAACTCTATTTTTAATAACAAATATAAAACTTTTTATATGCAGTAATAGCTTAGCGATATGCTTTAAATTGGTGTTGACGTCACTTTCATAATTTATCTCTCGGATATTTACTACTTTTCATGAGAGAAACCCACTAATCCCATTCTTATGCTGCCAACATTGCAAAGATTTTTGAGAATCTACCTCTGGCGAGTTATGTGTAAATAATTGGTAGCCCAACAAGATATTCTATATTTTCAGAAATAATTCCCGATTTACAAATTTCATAGTCCCTAATTGTGTACTTCTACAATATTTATTAAAATAATCGGGCCACATTGAATGTTAGTTCTTCAAAAGGTGAGTGGGACACACAGAATCATTGACCAGGTCACATGACGTTTGGCACACCTACTATAGAGTATAATAAAAATACTCATTTTATTAGAAATCTTTACGAAGTTTTAAAACCATTATACCAAATAATTTGGCTCTAAATATACACACTTTGGTGGTCACATGGGCTAAGGTGTCACTATCGCAATGGATTTAATTGCCAGCGATGGGGAGATTGGGTTCAAATCCTGGTTAGGTGTACCAAAGGGATTTTTCTTAAATGGTTTTCTACTCTCCCTCCACGCAAATCTGTAAACTATATTCTACCCTCCTCTATCTTGCCCTATGTGTGTAAATATACTAATAACCTTATCGGATAACTGATAAGATGTGGTGCACACAAAAATAGTACTCAACACGTAAAAGCAATAAGCGAACTAATACGTTTGGGCTACGGGTCAGAAGGTATTACTTGAAGTTTGCTCATTTTGTCAATATTTGTTTAACAAATTCCTCTTATAGGCCTACTGTTTACACTTGCGCTTTATTTGCACTTTCTATTAGCCTAAGTTCAGACTCAAAAAGTGCTCTCTACGTTTGATTTGGTGGTAGAATGGTCTTACATATCACACCCTCCCAATAGACCGAACTGACAACTAATGATGAGGTTTAAGGTTCTGAGGGTGATTTTTACAATATAGTTTCCCTCCTTGCAAACGTGTTTGGTTTTCTTGTATATTTCTTCTTTATTCCAAAACCCTTAGTGTTAATATTCACATAGATTTATCGGGTATTAAGAACCATAAATCACACCAGTGGTCACACAGTCTAGGACGTAAGGCTTTTTATTATATTAAATTGTTACTGATGGACAGTCAGGTCAAAGTTTGAGTCTCAACTGAGTGCACTGAGGGTCGTTCTCCCATCTATTTCCCATGCTAATGCAGGTGCAAATTCTCTAACTACCTTCTTCGTCACTACCCCTTGGATCTAACAGCTACATAGAATATTTTTGAAAACAAGCCTTTTTTTTTCAAAATCTCTACAAAATTGTACTTTCAGTAACACGTATGAAAGAAAGAATTCCTACCTTAAAAATATGCAACTTGGGAGTTTAATTCATACAATTTAATTAGATGCTTTTTTTTACTAATAAAAAATGTTAATATCTTTCTTACTTTCTTGAACACACCGGTGGGAATGCAGTCAAATATCAAGCTAATTTAGTGTGATTTTACAGTGGCTGGGAAGTTATTATTATTATTATTACTATCAGCACCGCATATTACTACCCGTTCGGGTTATACGTGACTGGGAAGTTGATGTTCAAATTCTGGATGGGTGTTTTTAAAGTATTGTAAAGTATTGTTTCCTAAATCTTTTTCAACTTTTGGTGACCTGGTGGTCTAGGGGTAAGGTGCCAGACTTCTGTACTGGCGGCCGGGGTTCAATCCTCGGTCCCGGCACAGATTTATTTGATTACCAAACCCTTCCTTCACCTCT